>QNUK01000830.1:0-221877 GCA_013621035.1 Clarias magur | reverse complement strand
ACACACAGTCAAGTAGTTATGGAATAATTTTAATTACATTTTTTAGCAATGGCCATTTTCAGCCAGAATTAGCAACAGGACATAATGGAATTACATTCGAAAAGTGTGAGAAATAAATTATGTTTGAATAATAATGAGCAGATTGTCGCAAGGCGATGGGCGATGCTGCTGAGGGAAAAACTCCCTGAGTTGGCAAAAGGAAAAAAAAAACCTTGAGAGCAACAGACTCAACAGGGAACCCAAGATGATACATTTTATAAATGCTATTCCTATGTAGATATGAACATAGCTTCTGTTCTACAACATTTGCTCACTCACTCATCATCTATACTGCTTTATCTTTTATACAAGTTGGTGGGGGCCTGAAGCCTATCCTAGCAGACTTAGGTCATGAGATGGGGTACACTCTGGATGGAATGCTAATCTAACACAGGGCACACACACATACATTCACTCACACACTCATTCACACAGTACAGGCAATTTGGGAACGCCAATTAGTCTAATCTGTATGTTTTTGGACTGTGGGGGGAAACCAGTGTACACGGAGGAAAGCCAAAGAGAACAGGGGGAACATGCAAACTCCTTGCACACAGACTCCAAGGTGGGAATTGCTTTTATACCTTCATTTACCAGAAATCTCATTACAGGTCCCAGTGTGACTTGAACACACTTTGTGAATTTATAATGAGCTTTAAAATACTGGAATACCGACATATTGTAAGCAATGGCTTTATGGTCAGATAAAATTGCTCAGCATTCTCCATTCTTTTGGGAATGGCCAGAAACTATCAGAATTATTTGAAAGGGTTTTCTTTTTGTTTTCTTAGCTTGACTAGTTGACATATCCACTAGTGAATGTTTTAATAGATTAATCCTAGGCTTTATGCTGTGAATTATTTACTGCTTTATGCTGTGAAGTTATCTGGAGAGCATTTGGAATAGAGCGATTAAACAGTGACAGTGATGGAAAAGTGATGAGAGTGTTCTGGATAGACAAGATCATACATGCTGTATTTCTCAGGGCTCAGTTAATTACAGCATGCTTCCTTCATGCACATCAAAAGGCAAACCAGAATTGACAAGGATGCTGAGATTTTGTCATGAAGATGGAAAATATCATCAAATGTTTGCTTATTAACATGAGACACTACAGGAAACAAGAATGATGTCACTGTTCCCTTGTGAAGTTCAATAAGCAGTTCCACTATCTATCTCTTAAACATACAGTAGGTTATAACCTTAGATCCATCAGCCCAGGGTGTGAAATAATGACATTATGCCCTGTGTAACATGCCGTTATTCTCTTCCTCCTGTCATTATAATATGTAAAGCAATTCCTCTTTAAATGACTGACAGTTGCTCTTATTCTGTGTGTGTGTGTGTGTGTGTGTGTGTGTGTGTGTGTGTGTGTGTCTGTGTGTCTGTGTGCGTGTTTGATTTGTGGATGACTGAATCACAGGTGGCACTTCATTTGAAGAGCTTCTCAATGCCTGACTGGCATCACTTTGTGTGTGTGTGTGTGTGTGTGTCTGTGTGTGTGTGTGTGTGTGTGTGTCTGTGTGTGTGTGTGTGTGTGTGTGTGTGTGTGTGTGTGTGTGTGTGTGTGTGTGTGTGTGTGTGTGTGTGTGTGTGTGTGTGCGCGCACGTTAGACCTCTTGGCCTCATTTCCGTATTTGATGTGCTGGAAAATGAGTGTGTCGCTGCACCTGGACCCCCTCATCTCCCCTCATCCCCCCCACCACACACACACCAAGTCTCTGCATCTCTATGGAACATTCTTGGAAGTTAAAAAAAGGTTCAATTGAGACCCCACACTTGTTCTTTAGCCAGGATCACATTTAATATACAAAAAAAAAAAAAAGAAAAGAAAAAAAAAAGTCATATAGTGCTTGTCATGTTTGAAATGGAACAAAATCCCTCAGGTACACTGTGGCATGTTTGTCTAAAGAAACTGTTTGGAAGCGTGTTCCAGGATGGAACAATGTAGTAAGTGTGTAATAGTGTAATAAGTTCCTGGTAAGCGCATGGAGCGATCTGATCAGATATAGTAATAACTCAGTCAGAGATCCCATTGGACCTATGTAAAGCTTTGTAGGAGGCACAGAAATCACGGACACAAGAGTTATTGCAGTGCACTAAGGTGCTTGTTTAATTTTCTTCAGGCAGATGCTCTTATCCAGAGCGACTTACAAAAAGTGCTTTAAAGTTTACATTACTGGATAGATACTTACACTGGGTTAACTAGGTCAATAACTAAGTGTGATTAGTCTAACACAACTGGGAAAAGTTTTTTTTTTTTTTGTGTGTGGTTAGTCCTGTAAGTACTGGAGAAATAGATAAGTTTTGAGTCGCCGTTTAAATATAGTCAAAGTCTCTGCTGTACGGACATCTAGAGGAAAATTGTTCCACCACCTACAGATCTGGCCATTAAGAACACACGTTTTGAGAAAAGGGATCTCGCGCGCTTCCGCGGCAGCTCGCGGGAAGCTGTGAAAATGCCGTTCATTGCCTGTAGGGGGCAGTCATGTTTCAATCTGACGTATTGTGTGTCTACTGAAGCCAAAAATGTGTTCGCTCTCTGCGCATGGCTTAACTGCTGGATTATTGTGCGTTACATATTGTGCGTTGCGTTACACCTCAATTTACTTGCGTTTTCTTTTTCCCATATTCACGTTGCCAAGTTCGCGTTGTTTCTCATTTCTCGCTTTTGTCTCTTGTCTCAGATTTGTTCGCCTTGCTCTTTTGATCTCCCGGTTTTGACCTCGCGCTTTCCCTTCTGGTTTTTCAGCTTCTTGTTTACGTTTTTGGATTTAATGCCCCGCTCTTTGATCTCCCAGTTATCGAATCTCCGCTCTCCCTTTTGACTACGGCTCTCGCCTTCCGTTTCTGCTTTGATATTTCGCCGACTGAATTTTTGGTTCCGACCTCGCTCATCCTCCGCATTTGGATCCATCTCGCTCCGTACCTGTTCATGACACCTTAGGACTGCTTCAACCTTTTTATCATTTGGTTTTAAAAGACCGCATCCAATTCTGTACCCAAGGTACTGTGCCTCAGTCAGCCCCATTTGACATTTTTTCGGGTAAGGGGTCAGACCCACCTTTCGGGGCTCTTTCAATACTCCTCTGAGGTGGTGTAAGTGTTCGTTCCAGTTCACTGAGTAGATAACCACATCATCTAGGTATGTGGCCGCGTATCGTTGGTGGTTATGGAGCACTATGTCCATTAACCTCTGGAACGTGGCCGGGGCCCCATGGTGCCCGAATGGTAGAACATGGTACTGCCAGTGTCCTATTCCATAGTGCCCAAAAAGCCTTTATCTTTAGCCTCTAGAGTCAGAGCCACCTTGCAATAACCTTTTGTGAGGTCGAGGGTGCATATGAATCTGGCTTTCCCCAGTCTATCGATGAGATCATCCACCCGGGGTAGGGGGTAAGCATAAAATTCTCATGACCTACAGCTGGAGGCGAGAGAGCAGCAAGAGCTGAAATTCACGGCACAGGTTCAATTCACTGTTTAAGTAAGTTTATATGGTAAAGTTCAGTGTATTTTTTCTTATTTCACAGGTTCTATTCTTTATACTACTGTGTAGGGTCCTTGCCAACGGGCAAGGAATTTGCAGTTAGCACTGGGAAGGAGTAAGACTATGCAATCGTTTGGGTGGAATTGGCGAGGCTGTGTTGGGCGATTGTATGCACATTGCTGTTTGCGCATATTCCATATGTTCACAAACATGTTTATTTATCTTCTCGTGCAGGTCTTGTACATACTCCACTATTAAGAAAAGGCAAATGGTTGCTCCTCCCGGGTTTCCTTTTACTTTTCCTCCCGATGGAACTGATCCCAGTTACATCCCCCTTCGCTAACTACTCACCGTAACATCCTCTTTAGTGTCTGATTATACCTCTCCACGAGGTCATCAGTTTGTGGGTGATACACAGAGGTGCGTAATTGCTTAAGCTGCAGCAGCCGGCAGACATCGGGCAATAATTTCGACATGAAGGGGGTCCCTTGGTCTGTCAGTATATCCTTGGCAGACCCACGTGGCTGAACAGTAGCACTAGTTCTTTATCTGTGTTCCGGGATGTTGTTTTTTGCAGTGGTACCACCTCGGGGATAGGGAGTGGCATAATCAACAAGGATATGCTAATGTAATGCCTACATTAATCTAGTAGGATCCAAAACAATCATGGAACGAAAAGAAATAACAACATAAAGATGGATCTCAAAAGTTTTTTTTTTTTTTTTGTACTCTTTACATTACATTAGGGCAGTACTCCTGACAGCGGACAGACCAGAGGGATGAAAGTGGGAGTTTCTATTGGGATTGAAGATGATGATTCCCCTACCAGTGTCATAAACTTGTTGAAGGAAGGAGGAAGAGATTGTTTTGCAAGATGCTCCAGATCTCCAATCTGCTGTTGTTTAACAGTTTGGCCTTTGACCCCTTTGCCTTGGATTTTCAGTACCAAAAAAATCTGAAGTACACTTTTGAGGTGATTGAGAATGTGTTAATGGAATTGGGCACTCACTACCTGCAAGGTACAACTCTTTAAGACTTCACTTGCTATGACTTTGCTTTTTGTGAGTTGTTTAGAACTGTTTTCAGACTTCAAATGTTGATAACTCTGAAAAGTTACAAATAAAGTGCTCACTGAATGAAAAACTGCCTGAAAGGTCTTCCTGTGTTTATCATTGGTTAGTTTTATTTTTTATTATTATTGTTGTTTTATTATTATTATTATTATTTTTCATATTATTACATATTATTATTATTATATTATTATTATTATTATTATTATGTACTCTTTTCATTGTTTTGTGAAGTTTAGTCTGCAAACGGCATTTTGCCACATTTAGTTTACCTTTATTTGAAAGTCAAGGAATGTGGCTGTAGTGTGTTACTTTTGGTTTAAGATAAAATTCGGAAGAAACGTTCAAGCATGCAGTTACAGCTTTTTTCGTTACGTTTAAAATTCACATTTATTAAATTAATAAGTCTTTGAAATTATCAAAACACTTTTAACTTAACACAAGAATATAAGTTGAGAGACATGTGACCTTACTCAGTAAATTGAGTTAAGTCAACAACTTGGGTTAAAAGTGGAGTTAACACAAAAAAGCTGTGCAGCAAGTTGCCTTGACATTTTGAGTTAAGCCAACATTTAATTTTTTACAGTGCATGGTCTTCTTCGTAATGTGACAGTGGCATGACAAATTTTATTTCTGTGTCCATCAGTAAAGGTGTAATAATTGCAGGTAGGAGGTAAAGTTAATGCACAAGGAATGGTCAGAACATTCACCATGTCATCACCAATGATCTAAGAATGGAAAAAAATCTCAGTTTAAACACTGCTCGTTTTATTTTTCCATCATTTTTTTTTTAAATAATAATTTCTCTATGTCACTTACAAACATTTCCCTTTCAGACAAGTGGACCTAGAGCATAAACTGATCAAATGAATAAAAACATTCTCCTGCTCCATCCCTTCTAACAACAAGCCATTCATGTGCATTTTTCCATTTCATTAAGTGCTCTGAGTGAACACAGCATCTGAATCATCTGCATCCTCTAATGCTCTAATGTCATGCCCACTTCTTTTGCTTTTTTTTGCATGTATTTAAACTTAACGTTTTTGTTCCTGCCTCCACATGATCATCATTTGCATAGGCAAAGCCATTGTTTTTTTAAGATGCTTTGTTTCCAAGCACTGCTCCTCTAGGTAGCGCATACCACTTGGCTTTGATGCCAAATGAATCTTCACATGCCAAAACCAACACTGACGTTTGTTTGTACTTTATGTAAATGCTTCTTTTGTTATCC
This sequence comes from Clarias magur, assembly GCA_013621035.1. Classification (NCBI taxonomy): domain Eukaryota; kingdom Metazoa; phylum Chordata; class Actinopteri; order Siluriformes; family Clariidae; genus Clarias; species Clarias magur. The sequence goes on along the minus strand of QNUK01000830.1, from coordinate 216,050 downwards.
ATCATCTCCTTCTCTTTGATGTTTAAACAGCAGCGTGGCCACTCACACAGTCCATTCTGGCATCCTCATGCTATTTCTGTGGCAGTTTTCACTTCATGTACTTTATATTTCCCTGTTTGTTTACACATTATATTTAATAAAATGCATAAATCCTGCTCTGCCCCATCAGGTGCTCCTCAAGAATCGGTACTTGGTCCTCTATTCCACTGATGTTATCTAAAGAAAAGTATGTTTTTTTTTAATGTCCAAATTATTTTAGACAAACCGTCTGAAACGGTAATAACATCACACTAGGGATCACAAAGCCATTTTATTGATAGAGTTATCTTTTTTATTATTATTGATTGTTTAGTGACCTTCATAGTGCAGCAATGTAATGTCTTTCAATTAATAGCATGCCCTAGCGGACACTTCACTCTCTTTTTTATAGAGGCTGTTTCAGTCTTGAGGTGAAGTCTTTTTTGATGCTTCACATTTAACAAGTCCCCCTTTGCTTGTCTGTAACCACACATACTCAGAACACATTCATCATCATCACCATTTACTTATTCAGGATGGGAAGATTCATGAATGCTCAGTCAGCTTCAATCAGGATGTGAAAGGGAATGCTTTGAAAGGTGAGCTGTCCAGAGTTAATTAACTTAAAGTAACATTTAAAATTCACGTTGCTTGTTTTTAGTTGTAGCATGAAATCAGTATCTTGCTACACTTTGAATTTCAATTGTACTGCATATTAATTATTAGTTAATTATTATAACCCACACAATTTTTTTTAAATCATTCGGTTAAACTTTCTCCCATTTTTAACCCTTATGCAATGTTCATGTTTTGCTACTCAGACTCAGATCATGGTGCTGTTGGTCTCACCACATTATTGTCACTTCACCACCATGCCACCTTGGTTACATTCATGTATTTGATCTTGTATACACAAAGCATCTATTAGACTGTCAGACAGCGGTGCTGGACTTAACACTAATCCTCATGTTGCATGTAACTTGTGAAGTACACTTAAGTCTTTACTGTTTACAAGGTTCGAGGTTCGAGGACTGATGTGTAAAATCTCAGCCATAAATCCTCACTCTGAGTGGTACGAATGACCCAGAGAAAGCATTTACACATACACACTCGCATGAAACACAGAATGAACGTTTGGAGTTTTCACTGAGCCCTCAAGAGTCGGTCAGCTCCCAACACACCTGAACAGAGTAATCAATAGCGCTCTTGCTTCAGCGTTCTAAGGTTAAATGTTGTGGGACCTGGAAAAAGCAAAGAGGTAAAATAACAGCAGCTCATAAATTATTTCCCTTTCTTGTTCTTTCCAGATCCCATAACATTTAAGCTGTACTTGTAGCTGACTGGATTGTGAGCTCCAAACATTCAGCCTGTGGCATCTGTGTGCAGTTACAATCTCACACCCATTTCAATCACAACTATTTATCCACATTTATTTGAATCATTTCATAACGAGTAGGTAATTAGTGCACCTTCTCTACTACTGTCTAACAACTTCTTGTATAAAGAGAACTTATGCTTTGACCTTCCAACCTTAGTGAGTCTGTGTGTGTGTGAGTATGTGATGTGCCTGGATCCTGATATTTAAGCCAAATCACACGTAAGGCCATGCTGCTGTGCTGAATATCAGAACGGCTATGTTAGTTTTAAACATATATCGATACTCTATAGACAAAAGGTGAGTAGAATAATCGTTGGAGGTGGTGGACAGTCCCGAGAAACTTGACTTTATATTTCCAGTTATTCAACTTTAGAATCTCAGCTTCATTAACATCTGGGTTCTGGTGTTATTCAGTCATATTCCAGACTCAGAGTGTGAAGGACTGGTTTTGGGAGCAGAATCATTTTCAAAAGTATTAGTATGTGTGACTTTTGGCCAGTGCATTCTCATCCCAGACTATAAGAATTAAATGTGTCACAATTTGTCTGGACTGCGAGCCAGTCCAGACATTAGCATGTTTCAGATTGCCTCCCTACTAGTAGTGCTATAAATTCAGGCCAAATCCCCAAACACACTGGGCCATTGGCTGTGTTGATTTCCAAACCTTTCAATGATTCACAGATTTTGGATTCTTGCAAATAAATCCTGCATTTGAATCCAATCCTCCAGCATTACAGGGAGAAATTTATTTAAAGAGACATTTATTCAGTCCAACAAAATGTAATACCTGCCATTTGTTGTTAATTAATTAAGGCATTTAAAGAAACATAACAGAGCAGACCAGAGGCAGTGGTGTTGAGTAAAACCTCCTTGAGATGATATAAAACTCACCAATGTTTTGTGTTTCACCAGTACTTCATGGTCAGTTACAGGCATTTTCACACACCAAGGACTTTACACTCTTTGTGACCTTCTCACCTGCTCCTACGATTTTCCTCCATTTCTTATGGATTCTAATATAACCAAGGTGACAGTTTGTGTGTGAACTCTTATAGGTAAACTCGTTATAAAACTGTAATATAAAGTTAACTCATTCAAATGCAATCTACTGTAATTGGGCTCAAGTGATAATAAGCAGGGAACAAGGGAAGGAGAAGACAGGAAGTACAAATGCAATAGCACACTATATAGAGGTACAAAAGTGTAACCTGATTTTCGCAGCTTAATTACACTGAATTGTTAATTACACAATTAAAGAGTAATGTATGCTTATCTTTAATACAGTTACCTGCAGCTGTAGAGTGATTAGAGAGGGGGGAAAAAAGTACATAATGTAACGATGCGGGTCTCATGAGGGGCAGAACCACGTGAAAATGCTTCTGTTCAGAACGGGCAGATCTGCAGGCTGCTACCATGCGGAGTTCTGAACAGGCAAAGGCGCGGGCCATTTATAGACACGCTGTTGCCAGGCAACGCCACAATCAGCGTGAACACATGTCCGCCATGTTTATTTAAGGGTCCTACATCTACATCTAGGCATTGGGCAGATGCCCTTATCCAGAGCGACTTACATTTTTATCTCATTATACATCTGAGCAGTTGGGGTTAAGGGCCTCGCTCAAGGGCACAACAGGGACAACTTGGTAGTCGTGGGACTTGAACTTGGGACCTTCCGAACCGTAGTCCAAAGCCTTAACCACTGAGCTACTCCTGATACCTCGGCACTTCGTGCGATCATTTAGGTACCACCGGTAAGGTATTAGGGCCAAAGGCACAAGAGACAAGCAAGCAGAAAGCCTCCCGAAGACAGAGAGAGAGTAAGAAAGAAAGGGATAAATATTCAGATTTACATTCACCTTATACATGTTGACTTTGACCAGACCTAACTGCCATCTCTCCTTCTCTTCTGCTCTCTCCTCTCTCTCTCTCCCTCTCTCCCTCTCTCCTTTCCCTCTCTCTGTCTCTCTGTCGAGCTATACATGTTGCTCCTGAGTTGCCAGTGATCCAGACCCCTCTGCCCTCTGGAGCCGTCTAACCCGTCCTGGAGTCCTGCTTCTGGTTGGAGATCCCGTCACATGGATGCCCCGTGTGGTCTGCCTGGATGCGCTTGGTGGCTGGGGATGGTTTCCATGAAGACTGTCCTGTCCTCGATTGATGCAGACAGCTGTTCTCTGGGGACCTGCGACTTCAGTTGCTCGATAGTAGATTCTGGTTCCTCTCAAGGTTTCTTCCTATTACCATCTCAGGGAGTTTTTCCTTGCCACCGTCACCCTCGGCTTGCTCATCAGGGACAATCTTATCATTTTGATTCATACACATTGCATACAAACTTACTTCTTTTTATTGTGTAAAGCTGCTTTGCGACAATGTCAATTGTTAAAAGCGCTATATAAATAAAATTGAATAGAATTGAATGGATAGAAAGAGAGCAGCACGCATCAGTCCGGCATGCGCGTTCAGTTTAATAGTACAAAAAAGGCCCAAACCCCTCTCGCAAATCCTCGGTAAGGGCTTCTGGTAGAGGATATAGTTTTTTTTTCTTTCTCACGTAGAGGGTGGAGCTCTGTTTATTGTTGTGTTTTCAGTTTTCTTTGTTGTTTCCTTTTACGTTCCTTAATTAATAATTCCACGCTACCTCCAAACGGAAAGGTTTTCCCATGCGTACCATAAGCGCTCTCAATTCAATTCAATTTGTATAGAGCTTTTAACAATTGACATTGTCACAAAGCAGCTTCACACAATCAAAATAATCAAAATGATTGTGTCTCTGAGGCAGTTCACACAAATCTTTCATTAAACTAAATAAATGTAATTTTTGTATATCTGTGTACAAGAAAATATACATGATTACATGAAGAATTGTGTAATGAACATGGACACAACAGTTTGTTATACACACTTGATACTTTCTAATATTGTATTTACTACATGCACAATTTACAAAATAAGATTTTGTAAATTTTGATTTTACGAAATAAGACTGAAAAAACACCACTAAACTAAATGATGAACCAAAAATCTTAATTATAAAAAATACAATTTAAAACATTCCCATGACTGTGTAAACTGCCTCAGAGACACAATCTTGAAATCCCACCTTCTACTGTTAATAAAATGATGGTTCAGTTTAAAAAGTAAGGCCCCTGAAAGAGGCTTCATTCTGTTCTGAGGCCTGTCGAGAAGAACAGCACAGTTCTAATCATGTATTAATAACGAAAGCTTGCCCCCTCAGACACTCTGGTGCAGAAAACTGAGGTCTGTTGACTTTCTGGCAGTGTGAATATGAAGGTTGTGTGTTACTGTATGTGGTGCAGAGTTTGTCCCCTGTGACTTGTACAGTTACATTCATTCAGCCAGAAGTCAGGAAAGCACAGATAACTGTTTCCAGGTCCTTATAAAATAACATAAAGATGCTTTAAATTGGCTACAGTTCTAAGGTGATTAAAGCTGTGCTGCCGACTTGCCTGTTCATGTTCAGTCCCCAAGATTTTTAACTTCCTTTTCTTGCAGACATCATTTCTATAACTGTGTGCAATTAAAAAATAAACAATAATAACACAGCACTGTCTCACATTTAGCCTCATCATATACTGTAACTCGACACTAAAGCAGCCGCATCACAAAACAGGTTTAAGCAAAAGAAGCGTTTAATCAGATTTGGCAAAGATATTCATACGCAAAAATATTAATGAGGGTTTATTAACAAGGTGAAATATTAACAGAGGTTTGTAAATATGGTGATATACTGATGAGAGTTTGTGTTTTACACATTCACTGTCTGGCTTGCGTCCCACTATGCTGGCATCATGTCTCAGCTGTTATTTACCGAGTGCGTGTGTGTGTGTGTGTGTGTGTGTGTGTGTGTGTGTGTGTGTGTGTGTGTGTATCTGTTTAGCAGGAACACAGTGTAATTCGGTAAAAGATGTGTAAATATCACAGAGATTCTCCTCCAGTTTTACATCAGTGTATATTAAGTCCCATGAGGATGAATATAAAACCACAAATCTATATATGTGTTTATACAGAAGTCGAATTGTAAAGAAAAACTAAAGGGGGATGTGGGATTTTATTTTTATTTATTTTATTTGTGTTTGGTGTAAAACTAATGTAAAACTAACATTACAAAATGATTGTAAAATATGTCAAATGTTTAATAACAGTTTTATTAACAAGATATATGCTTAATTAAATCAACTTGAGGCCCTCAAAACAAAACATATGCATTTAAACATGCAATTGTCAAAACTACCATTTGTTCCTTTCCACAGGTTTCATCCGGAGAGGATTATAAGAGTAGAATAAAAATCTACATCAACACTAATAATAAAATAATTACATTTGATAGTACTGTAGTTTTGTATGACTTCACAGTCTCTCTCTCTCTCTCACACACACACACACACACACACACACACACACACACCAACAATAACACACACATGTTAGTAAATTTACCTGGCAGTGGTGTTCGTTTTTTGATTGAACTATGTGTACATTTTCACTTGATTACAAATCCTTAACAAATTAAGATTATTTAGTAAAAATAAACTGTACATTAAAAAACATGTACATTTTCCTTCCAGGCTGCATGTACAATCATCATGCATGTGTCACAGTATATTTGTCATTTTGAACATTTTACCTTATTCATGACGTAAAAGAATATTAGATATATTTTTTCACACAATTCATACAATTTCCATAAGTTTCTTTTGATTCTGAAAAGCTGCTTTGTGACCATTGTTAAATGTGCGATAGAAATAAAACTGAACTGAATGTAAAACTGGCTTGATTGTACAGCTCATGGCAGAACATTTACTTCTAGCTACACTGTTCATCTCGTTTAAAAATTTGTAGGATAAAATGAAGGTCCTCAGAGAACTCCTCCTGCTGTCTGCATCTGTCGGATTCTTTGACAGCATTGGCAAATAAAAACACTATAAATAGCTGGAATGTGCACTCAGTAGTAAATAAAGCAGTGTAGTGATAAAATATCACACGTTTCATGAATTCCATACATACATACAGAAAGAAAGAGAGAGAGAGAGAGAGAGATGAGTCTGATGAAGAGCTGAACGATTTCCCACGCAACTCTATCTGTTTCGATTCAGCAAGAGCGATGATGAGGAGCAGAAGAGCGAGTAATGAAAACAGGAAGTGTAGAAGAGGGAGACAAATGCATATTTAGAGATTTCTATATCATCCACTGTGAAGTTGATTATCCTCTTATAAGATTTAATACACACGTGGACAAAATTGTTGGTACCCTTCAGTCAATGACAGAAAAACTCACGATGGTCACAGAAATAACTTTAATCTGACAAAAGTAATAATAAATAAGAATTCTATGAATGTTAACCAATGAAAGTCAGACATTGCTTTTCAACCATGCTTCAACAGAATTATTTTTAAAAAATGAACTCATGGAACAGGCCTGGACAAAAATGATGGCACCCCTAACTTAACAGTTTGTTGCACAACCTTTTGAGGCAATCACTGCAATCAAACGATTCCTGTAACTGTCACTGAGACTTCTACACCTCTCTGCAGGTATTTCGGCCCACTCCTCATGAGCAAGCTGCTCCAGTTGTTTCCGGGTTTGAAGGGTGCCTTTTCCAGACAGCATGTTTCAGCTCCTTCCAAAGATGCTCAATAGGATTGTCAGGGCTCATAGAAGGCCACTTTAGAATAGTCCAATGTTTTCCTCTTAGCCATTCTTGGAGGTTTTTAGCTGTGTGTTTTGGCTCATTGTCCTGTTGCAAGACCCATGACCTGCGACTGAGACCCAGCTTTCTGACACTGGCCAGCACATTTCTCTCTAGAATCCCTTGATAGTCTTGAGATTTCATTGTACCCTGCACAGATTCAAGACACCCTGTGCCAGATGCAGCAAAGCAGCCACAGAACATAACAGAGCCTCCATGTTTCACAGTAGGGACAGTGTTCTTTTCTTGATATGCTTCATTTTTCCGTCTGTGAACATAGAGCTGATGTGCCTTGGCAAAAAGTTCCATTTTTGTCTCATCTGTCCATAGGACATTCTCCCAGAAGCTTTGTGGCTTGTCAACATGTAGTTTGGCATATTCTAGTCTGGCTTTTTTTCTGATTTGTTTTCAACAATGGTGTCCTCCTTGGTCGTCTCCCATGTAGTCCACTTTGGCTGAAACAACGACGGATGGTGCGATCTGACACTGATGTTCCTTGAGCATGAAGTTCACCTTGGATCTCTTTAGAAGTCTTTCTGGGCTCTTTTGTTACCTCTTTTGGTTTATGAACTTGATGTCATATTACATTGACAGTTTCTTTAGGACAATCAAACCACCTGACTATGATGACAGTGGTAACTCTAATAATGATGATCACTTTGTCCCTGATGAGCAAGCTTAGGGTGCTGGTAGCAAGAAAAACTCCCCGAGATGACAAAAGGAAGAAACATTGATATCTGATGTACATCTCAGGAATTGATTTGAGGTCACCAGTTAGCTGGGGCTGATGTATGTAACTGTATCCTGGAGGAGAGGTTTCACAGTCCATGTTTCTGTTAAACACAGTATTGTTAAACCTTGGATTGCAAGCTGTTACAGTTTCCTATTCAGTTGTTATTTTCGCTCTTGACGTCCAGGGGGAAATAGGAAGCCAACATAAGAATTGTATTTTTTAAAATTTTTTAAAGGATGTTAATATAATAAAGGCTTTCACTGATTACAAACAAGGAGTAAACTGTGTGAAATAATGAAGCAAACTCGAGATTTGCAAAGAGCATTAGCAAACTTTAGTAAAGAACTTACAGCAATACACCTAATTGTTCCTTAGTTACAGTGGGACTATCAGGACTATCAGGTTAGCCTGTTTGTCTGCTCCCTGTCCTAAGCCCTGGATAGTCATCCTGTGGTTACTAAACGTCGGGATGAGTCACTGGTCTTTGTTGTTTTGAACAAATGGTTTTGGGCATGATGGAAGGCTTCTTGAGCACCGCATTTGCACCAGTTGATGCTATCGTTCATCCAGGCACGTGGGGACCAGCCTTGTTGGTTTTTGCCACCCATGTCTGACATTACCACCTGCTTGATGATCTGTTTGTTATTCATGAGGTAGGTATGAACATATAACATTATCTTTTTCTCATTGGGTTAAGTAGCTAGTGCTATGTTCCAGGAATTCCTGATCGGTTCATTTCAGATTTTGTCCTGCCACTTTATTTTTTAATATTCAGCAATACAAATGTATTTCAATTGTCAATAGCTTCTTATCACTTTTATTTAGTGTCCACATTTCAGCCACATATAACTATGTACTGAAGACACATTCATATAGAATCCACAGCTTTGTTGGAATGGTGATCTTGCTGGACGCCAGGACACTGTCCGCTTTGGCGATTCATTTTTTAATCTCCACTGTGCAGTTGTTGTCCCACATGATTGTGCTTCCTTCTCAAACTGTTCTGTATTTTCGATTGGTGATCACTATTACATGCTCTGAAGACCATTGTTGTGCTCTTGCTGATGTTTATTTGGAGCTTGTTGTTTACTAGGAGCTAAGTCTCCAGGGATCCAGTGTCTATACGCTAAAGAGGTGTAGACAGTGAGTGAGTGAGTGCGAGTCATTATAACTCTATACAAAAGTAATTATTCTTACATTAATGGTTTTTAATGCTTGAAACATTTATTAAATGTTTTATTAAATATGGTGGATTTAAGGAATGAATGATGAAATAATGGTTTTGTTTTGCTTGAGGTTAGTGTGTGAGTGCCTCTTACTTTGATAAAATATTAAGGTAACCTTTTCCCAGAACTATGGGATATAAAATCAAATCTTTCTATATAATACCACTATAATTATAGCATTGTTGTTAGATAAAGTCTTTACGATTTAATTACTTTAATTGTAAATGTGTACATGTCATTCAAACTGCTTTTTCTAAAAGTGCAATGAAAACAAACAGGAAAACAATTAATCACACAAACAATAACATATTCCGGTGCTCCAGCCTCAATAATCCAATCATTTCCTTTCACATAGCTAGAAGGTAAGAGAAGAGAAGAGAAGAGAAGAAGCCATGTGTACCTCCATTTCCACACCAAGGTTAAAGGGTAACCACCTGTGGTGTCATCTTTAGTTTGTGGGAATCAGGTCTGAGATTTTTAGCAGCTAGTAAATTGGCATTTCCTCCCAGTAAGAAAATAGTGGAGCTGCTGCATCATTTCCTCACAGACTTCAGCATCAACACAGCATCAATGTTGTCTGTGAGAAATCCTGAATAACTTCTTCATGTTTAGATCAATCTGTGGCTTCACTAAGAACTTTACAAAGAAACAAATCAAGGCTGCTTGGGAAGGTTTATTCCAGGATTTTAAAGCAAATACGTTTTCAGCTTGTTTCTAGAGGAACCTCGTGCACCAGAAAGTTTGGGACTAAGTAGAAGTCTCTGTCGCCTCTGTAGAATACTCATTGTAAAAAACAACGTGAAGTGTGAAAGACAGTTCAATTACTGAAAGACCTTTATGTTATCTTCTATTTCACAATGTAACATTATTAGCTTTTCCAGAATCCCTTTTTGTTTTGGTTCAAACTGAAACCTATCAGGGACTTGAATTGGCACTGTATATTTATATATATAAATAAAAAAAAACATCAGTATTTAGTAAGTGTATTTAGCTGATGAGCTTAGCTTTAGAAATTCGATTAGAATGTTTGGTTAAGAACTGATCATATGTAATTTCTGGATGATTCTAGTTTCATTTAGAGCATTTGGATCAGACAACGTCATCACTATCTTTTCATGTCAAAGTTTCTTTGTGAACCGATTTCTAGCAACAAAAGAAACTTAAAAACGAGCATTTCAATGGCAAGAACATCTTCACTGATGCATTCTGTGGTTTTGCCAAAGTGATTCAGTTACAAGATGGTGAAATATTAAAGAGGGTTTGTGTCTTACACATTAATTCTCTGTCTGTCATCACATCCTGCTGACAGTGTGGTCTGTACATCACTGATACAGTCTGTGTATCACTTATTCCTCTCCCCCACCCTCTCTCTCTCGCTTCCTCTCTCTTTCTCTGTAAATATGACACATGAAGGTGATTTTACAGCTGAGTGTAACTCATAGCTGCAGTAAAAGGCTGCAGATAAATGCTGCGTCTAACTCATGTAACGCAGTCCTGAAATAAAGCTCAATGATGTCATGAATTATTTAGTGTAATTCAATAAAACTGCAATGTCTGCCCGTATGTGGCAGAGTCCAGTCCCTTGTGCATATATAATTCATTCGCCACTTTTTAAAAAGGAAAAGAGAGAGAGAGAGCAAGATGGTAATTGAAAGAGGTAGACCATTCCTGCCAAATTTGATCCAAAGTTCATGTGGGTGTTTGTAGCATGTGGTTACTGCAAGCAGAAGGCAATCGGATAGGAAATCCAAGTATCAGAGTCATAGTTCCCAGTGTGGGTCAAAACATTGGTGGGCAACATCAACAAAGGATAATCTGTATTCAAAAACAACAACACACTCAAAGGTCAGAAAAATAAAATCAATACCCAACGAGAGAAACCGCAGCTTAGCAAAACTGACCATCTACTCAATTTTGTGTTTAAAAAAATGAGAATAAATAGGAAAAGATTATTATTATCTTAATATTATTATTTAAATATTATTTGACTTTTTGCTTTTATATGTATTGATAATTGTTATGGTGTGTTTACTACATTACAATTGCCCTATTGCTTTTAACAATCTTTTTAAAATACAGACATATGATGTTATTTAATTTGTCATTTATTACTCATTCAATCATACTCTGTAGCACTTATCCAGTGCAGCCCTGGAGCCTATCCTGGGAACTCAGGGCACTAGGCTGGACATACACACATAATGGCCAATCTGTATATCTTTGCACTGTGGGAGGAAACTGGAGTACTCAGAGGAACCCCACACTATATTCAGTATAACAGTATAACAAACTAATTAAAAATAAGTTATACTTATTTGATTCAACTTAAAACTTTTAAGTGTTTTAACTTCCAATAACTCAAATTAAATAGTTGAAGTCATTGTAATTATAACTTCCAAATGATGTAATCTCATTACCAGATTTTATTATATTTATTATTATTATTATTATTATTATTATTATTATTAAAAACAGCAAATAATTGTCTTAAATCCGCGTGTTGCATTATATTTTATATCATACCATTCTATTTAAAGAGTGATATGAAGAAAAAGAGTCTTGAATAGCAAATGCATTTTATTTAAATTTGAAAACGTATAGGTAAAAAAAAATCTGCACTATGGAAACAGTCAACATTTAGTCACTCGTGCCATGTCAGATTATTTAATGTTTTAAGAATTGAGAAAATACTACACTTAACAGCAGATTTAAATTTCAAAATGCACGCTCGCCGCCATTTTTAAAGTGGTAAAGGAGTTGTTGCAATACATGCAGGAGCCATTGCCTCAACATGTTTCCCTGGAAATAATATCGGCCATCATTTCTGTGGTTGCTGCTGTTTGTTTAGCGGTTTTAATCTGGTAATACAGTTACGGTATATTGTAACACTAGGTCAGGATTTACAATTTTCCAAAACATAGATATTTTTGTGTTCATGTGTAATGATCACATTTGTTATAAACCTAGTTACACAAAATGGGGTCTTGAATCTAACTTCTGGTGCGGTATAGGATTAGCGGAACAAGTAAAGACAAACAACAACAATTTAACCAAAACCCAAAGTGTATTAAGCGATGAAAAAAAAAACACAAAAAGAAAACGATGCAGCAAAAAAAAAAAAAACACAACATATACAAAATATATACAAACGCACAAAAAATGGATGAGTGTGTGTGGATGGAATAAATTGTCCAGATTCCGGGTTATTTATGAGTGTGTTTGTGAGTGTGTGTAGCGGGAGGGATGGTTTGGTTTTACTGAATCAGTCCGGGAGCACAAAAAAGGAGCAAGAGGGAAGTGAATGTTTCTGGCAAGGATTAATCCAGCAAAAGGTAAAATCCAATTAGTCTGTCTTCACTCTCTCTCTTGAATAAACACAGCTCTGTCTCCTCATCATCTCTCTCTCTCTACTCGCTTTTTCGCAGCAACGGTTTAAAGCCGACCTCTCGTGACCGAGAAGCGCAGTCTCGCGAGAGCATGATTAGGAACCAAAACCCAGTCTATGGGGCAAATAAAACCCAGAAAAGCACAGCTGCTTTTCCTTTATCAGCTTATTATTTTTTTCCCCTTTAAAAAGCGCTTTATATTGAATTCAATTACATTTTATTTGTATAGTGCTTTTAACAATTGACATTGACAATTGTGCACATGTATATTGTGTAAGGGCAGAAAACTGTTCTGTTGTATATTTCTGCAGTTTCTACATATTGTGTTAGAAATAAAAATGCATGGGGATGGAATGTTCCTTTTGATTAAAATGTTGAATTCCTATTGCAGTGTAAAACATTGCTTCTGCATATGGAGTTAAAAAGTCTTTATATATAATGTTTAAGGAATTAAATTTTGAGGTAATATTTAATAAGGGTTTTTTTTACTTAAAAATAAAATTATATGTTTTTTGGAATTAGGGCACGAGTGGCTCAGTGGTAGGTGTTTCACCTGCCATGTGAAAGGCCGTGGTTTGATTCCCAGCCAATTCCAAAACCCCAGCCACTGGATGCAGAGCCGGCCCCAAGCCCAGATAAAATGGGAGGGTTGCATCAGGAAGGACATCCAGTGTAAAACCTGTGCCAAGCTTGAATAAGTATTATTGAAATTAGCTATTATTATTTTATTACAATGCTCCTGGATTCTGAGCTTCCTGACAAACAGACCACAGGTGTTAAAGTTCGGACAGCAGTTCTCAGAAAACATCACACTGAACTCAAGATTGTGTTCTGAGTCCCTTATCTCTTCTCTCTCTACACCCACAACAGCTATTCTCGACACAGCTCCAACTCCATTGTGAAATTCGCAGATGACACAGTGGTGGTTGGTCTGATCCAGAACAACGATGATACAGCTTATCTGGAGGAGACAGCAGAACTATCTTCTTGGTCTAAGAACAACAACTTGGGAGGATGACTTGACCAGGGAGATTGTGGTGGACTTCAGGCGACTCCAAGTACACGCCGCTCAAGACCAACGGGACTCTGGTTGAGAAGATGACCAGCTACAAATATCTGGGAGTCCATATCTCTGAGGACTTGACCTGTACACCTCATATCTCTTCATTGGTGAAGAAGGCAAGGCAGTGCTTGTACTACCTTAGACAGCTGAGGACGTTCAGGATCTCTGGGGGTCTGCGCAAAACCTCCTACACCTGGATCATCTAATCTGTTGTCTCTGGGAATATTACCATCTGGTTTGAGAATAGCAGCTCCCAGGACAAAAAGGACTTGAGAAGAGTGATTAGGCATCACTAGGACTGAATCAATGGGAACAAGCAAATCACTAAGACTGAATTGCCTGATCTACAGGACATGTACATCAGGCAGTGCAGGTCCATGGGACAGCTGTAACAAAGGCGGACTCACAAGCGGGTAAGTGTCAAGATGAGCGGTGTTTATTCACAGAATGGTTAATCAACAGCAATGTACTTATGGATGGTAATGCAATTCAGATGAGTCTTTCGGCTACGGGTCACTGCGACAGAGTGAGGAGCAGAAGCTGATGTTTCCCTCTGTTGGAACCGTGATGCAGTGAAGAGTTGATCCAGGAAACACAGCACGGAGGTCTGGAGCTGATGAACGATTCGACCAGGAAGTCACGACTGGAAGAGAGGAAGGAGCATAGGTAAATTTATCTTTAAACGTACACACGTCTTACAATAATATTCGGGGAGTCCGTCTACTTTCTCGCGTACGAGCCTGGACGCTGAGTGCTGTGAAGAGTGTGTCTTTATAGTTGCATGTAGATTGGCATCAGGTGGCAGTGATTAGTATTCCGTCGATGGGGGGCGTTGTGTCAGATTTGGTTCGGAGCCTGGCCCGACTGTGACATTACCCTCCCCTACATGACCCGATCCTGAGGGTCAACCTCTCTGCCGTCATGGTGGCCTACCTCGTCCTCTAGGTGCTGGACGATCTGGATGAGCGTGGTGAAACACCTCTAGTAGAGTGGAATCAAGGATGTCATCACGAGGTACCCAGGATCTTTCCTCTGGGCCATAACCTTCTCAATCCACCAGATATTCTAGGTGACCACCACGGTGGCGAGAATTCAGGATGTCTCGGACCTGATAGATGGTACCCTCATCTACGATGATCGGAGGAGGGGGTGTTTCCTCTTCTGGGCCAGGCTCTGTGGGGGAAATTACAGGATTTATATATCTTTTCAGGAGTGAGACATGGAAAGTGGGGTGAATTCTATAATGTGTAGGTAATTGTAATTTATAAGTTACCGGGTTTATCCGTTCCAGAACCGTGAAGGGGCCAACATAGCTCGGATTGAGTTTCCTGCAGGGCTAACGTAGGCACATGTCTCAAGTCGAGAGCCATACCTTATCTCCTGGTTGGAAAATCGGAGCGATGGATCGACGTCGATCAGCGTTGCCCTTGTGTCTACATACAGCTCGTTGCAGATGGTGATGGGCTTCCTCCCAGGCTCTCTCACTCTCCCGGAACCAGCTGTCAACTGCAGGGAGATCCGAAGGTTCGCCATTCCAAGGGAACAATGGGGGCTGGTAACCAAGGATGCATTGGAAAGGGGTGGGACCTGTAGTTGGTTGGCGTAAAGAGTTTTGTGCGTACTCAGCCCAGCCTAAGAACTGGTTCCAGGAGTTCTGGTGGCCATGGCAGAAAATACGAAGGAAGCATGCGATTTCCTGGATTTTTCTCTCCGTCTGCCCGTTTGTCTGAGGGTGATATCCTGAAGATAGGCTCACGGTCACACCCAGGAGTCAGAATAACCCCGCCAGACTCGAGATATGAATTGTGGACCCCGATCTGAGACTATGTCCTCCGGTATACCAAAGTAGCGGAAGACATGGTTGAAGAGAGTTTCTGCTGTCTTCATCGCTGTTGGTAAGCCTCGAAGAGGTATCAATCAACATCCCTTGGAAAATCTGTCCACTATGACAATTATACAAGTATGCCCTTCCGAATCGGGCAGGTCAGTGAGAAAGTCGATACCTAGGTGAGACCATGGGCGTTGAGGAATTGGCAATAGTATGATCTTTCCGGCGAGTAGTTGTTAGGGGCTCTTTGACATCGCACATTCTGCACATCCATTGACGTACCTTCGCACATCCCCTTCCATGTTGGGCCACCAGAAGCGGTCCTGTAGCAGTGAGAGAGTGCTGTTGATACCCGGGTGTCCAGTGCCCAATGACGTGTGAGCGGAGTGGATGAGTGCCATGCGATCTTTTGATCGGAGTAACAGGAGCAGGTTCTGCTATGGCTGATGGGTGTTCCCAGAGGATGGGGTTGACAAAAATCTTCTCTGGGAGAATGGGTACTGGTTCTTCACTGGAGTTATTGGTTGTGTGTAGTCGTGAGAGAGCATCTGCTTTGGTATTTTTTGATCCCGGGTGATAGGAAATTCTAAAATCAAAGCGAGAGAAGAATAACGCCCACCTTGCCTGTCTTGGTTTGAGTCTTTTTGCTTCCTTTAGATAAAGCAGATTCTGAGATCACGGTGAACCAGGACAGGTGCAGAAATGAAGGCGTGTTTGAGCTATTGAAATGCAGTGGCAGCTTCTGGGTTCCATTTCAATGAACTGGGCTTGCCACGAAGCAGGTAATCGATGCAAGGCTTAATCCGCCATCTTTCTTATCCACGAAGAAAAAGCTGGAAGCTGCGGGGGAAGTTGACGGATGGATGTAGCCATGATGTAGAGTTTCGGCAATGTATTCCTGCATGGCCTTCCTTTCAGGGATCGAGAGAGGGTAAATACGTCCGTTAGGTAGCGGCTCGCCGGGAACAAGGTTAATCGCACAGTCCCTTGGTCGATGTGGTGGTAATTGCGTTGCTCGTCTTGGACAGAACACATCACAGAGAAGTTGGAGTATTGAGGGGGAACCTCTACAGATTGTCTTTCCAATGGGCTTTCGATTGAAATTGACTGCACTTTTAATGTGAATGGCTTTTGTGGTAGCTGAGGAAAACAGTTGCGTGAGCAGGTCCTTCCCCACTTGAGTATTTCTCCTGTCGTCCAGGAAATGGTTGGATCATGTTTGATCAGCCAAGGACATCCTAATATGACCTCAGAGGTGGATTCCTCTAGAACTAAGAAGGTGATTTCTTCTTGGTGAAATAGGCCTATCTGCAATTTCACTGGCCTGGCGTACAGATGAACAGATTTTTTGGATAAGGGTTTCCCAGTTATTGATTGTATCTGGAATATTTTTTCTGTCGGGGTGGTCTTGATTTTGAAGTGTCGACATAGGTTTCCCGAGATGAAGTTTCTGATCCAGAGTCGAGGAGGGCTGCCACTGTAACCATAACATAGGAAGCAGTAATGCATACATTTGTGGTGAGAGGCTGTAATTTTTCTAAGTTATTTGACATTGCACTCACCAGTTGACGAGGTGGGCGGATGGGGCACTGGCGTCGGAAGTGTCTTGAACTACCACAGTACAGACAATAAATAAATAGGTTTTTAGCCTAAACTTAAACACTGAGACTGTGTCTGAGTCCCGAACCTTAATAGGAAGACTATTCCATAACTTTGAGGCTTTGTAAGAAAAAGCTCCGCCCCCTGCTGTAGTTTTAATAATACGTGGTACTGACAGACAGCCTGCATCCTTTGATCGAAGTAGGCGTGGCAGATCGTAAGACACTAGCAGTTCACTCAGATACTGCGGCGCGAGACCATTTAGTGCTTTATATGTCAAAAGTAGTATCTTAAAATCGATGCATTTTGCAGCCAATGCAGTGTAGATAAGATAGGAATGATGTGCTCGTATCTTCTGGTTCTAGTGAGGACTCTCGCTGCTGCATTCTGTACTAACTGAAGCTTGTTTATACACCTAGTTGAACAACCAGACAGTAAGGCGTTACAATAGTCCAACCTAGAGGTGATAAAAGCATGAACTAATTTTTCTGCATCATTTAGTGACAGTATATTTCTTATCTTGGCAATATTTCTAAGGTGAAAGAAAGCTATCCTGGTAATATTATCTACATGAGCTTCAAATGAAAGGCTGGAATCTATAATCACACTGAGGTCTTTTACTGTTGCATTTGATGGAACAGAAAGGCCATCTAAAGTTACAGTGTGATCAGAAAGCTTACTTCTAGCTGCTTGTGGTCATATGACCAGAACTTCTGTCTTATCAGGATTAAGCAGAAGAAAATTAATTAACATCCAATCTCGTATGTCCTGCACACATTGCTCAATTTTAGCTAACTGGTATAGTATAATTACGTAGAGACGTATAATTGTGTGTCATCAGCATAACATTGAAAGCTAATACCATGTTTATGAATTATACATAATGCGTGTTGCGTGTAGGTATCTATGTTAATTAAATTACTAAAACATAGTTTCCGATTCTTTCTAAATGTGTGTTTAGCTCGGGGAACATAAACAGTCTCAATATGATGAACCCTGAGTGACGACTCTATGCAGCTAACAGATGGTTGGTTCATCCTGTCTGTCTGCTCCCTGGCCTGGGCTCTGGATTGTCACCGATTAACTAGGCCTCTTCTGAGACTATGTGCTATACTGAAGGAAATGAGAGCAGCACCTTCCCGAGTGGGATGGACACCGTCCCGCCCTAACAGGCCAGCTTTGCCCTCAAAGATCTTCCAGTTATCTATGAAGCCCACATTGTTATCGGAGCACCACCTGGACATCTAGCGGTTCAGCGACCATAACCTGCTGTAAGCTATGTTGCCACATCTCATTGGGAAAGGACCAGAGCAAACTACTTCATCGGACATCGCCTTCGCTATTTTAAACGCCTCTGTAAAGTTATGCTTGCTAACCGCTGACTGACGAAGGCGTATATCGTTAGCTCCAGCATGTACCACTATCTACCACATGTACCACTATCTACCACATGTACCACTATCTTAGAGAACTTTCCGCTATGGGAATAACGCTGCTCTCGCGCTCACTAACCCTCTCTAAAGTCTGGATCAGGGTGCTAACTAACACACACCTATCACAAATAAAATCATCACTAACGATGGAGGAAGAATGTCTAAACATCCTGCACGCCACACATTGCACAAGCTGAATGGTAGACATGATAACGTACCTTTGTGTCAGAGTTTAATTATTTGGTGATGGATTCCGCTTGTTGCTTGTTGTTTGTCAAATTATATGCGCGTTCTCCCAAAAAGTGCAAAAAAAAAACAAATAATCCAGTAGTATTAAAGCGTAAAACTAGTTTGTTATTTATTATAAATGGGAAAAATATCATTATAAAAATAAAATATAATTTAAATGCTGTTACAAACAAACGAGGAACTTTCACGGGAACAAAGATGAGAAAAGAAAAGAACCAGAAATGTGTAACGTAGGTATCATAGGCAAATGTGCAGTTTGGTTGGTATTTTGGTGTGCTCCAACACGTGCGTGGAAGAAACAAAGCAAGTCCAAATAGTTGAGTCCTATATGGAGTTCTGGTTGAGAGCCTGTATAGCCTGCGGGAAGAAGCTTCTCTTAAGTTTCTCTGTGTTGGCATTCAGAGGGTGGAATCACTCTCCTAACAGCAACAAAGGAAACAGTCCATCGATGAGGTGGCTGAAGTCCATCACGATCTTCCTGGCCTTGGTCCAGCACTGCTTGCTGTAGATTGAGTGCAGGTCAGTGAACCTGGTGCAGATGATGAGCTCAGCTGATCACGCCACCCTCTGTAGAGCTTGTCTGTCCTGCATGGTGTTGTTCCTGAAACAGATTACGATGTTGAAACCACATTTAGGTAAATGACCTACTACTGGCCTCTGATCAGAGATTGCGCTACTTGACCTTAGTAAAATGTTTGACACCATTGATCAAACTGTTCTCTTTGATAGATTAGAAAATGTTGTAAAAGCTAAGAGAATGTCGCTCTCATGGCTCAGGTCTTATTTGACAGATTGTTATCAGTTTGTAGATGTAAATGGTTCCTTTTGGTCCACCACATTGCCACATTGTAAGGCACACACACACACACACACACACACACACACACACACACACACAACACATGTGCTCAAGACATTTTTACTTCACAGTCATTACCCAAACTACACTGGAGGTCACTCTCACCAAAAACTACTTTGCACAGCAGATTTTATTTGTTCTTCCTATTTATGCATCCAGTTTGAAACAAAGTTGTTATCTGTTGTGTTATTTTATTTTTTAGCTACAACTAGAAAAGATGTAGGTGTCAGCTCAAATATGCACCCTCTTGCAGGAAAACAGTATCCTCAAAGAATTTCAACATAGGACAGAAATTGCACTACTTAAAATCGCAAACGACTTTTTTTGAAAGTTTTTAGCTTTGGACCAAGGCTGCATCTCAATACCCGTCTTACTTGATCTTAGTGCTGCATTCAACACTATAGATTAAAAAATCACATAGGTATTCAGGGACAAGCATTAAAATGGTTTGGATCCTACCTGTCTGACCGATACCATTTTTTTAGATCTAAAAGGAGAACTGTCCGGTGTAATGGCAGTGAAATATGGGGTGCCACAAGGGTCAGTTTTAGGACCTCTGCTGTTCTCCATATACATGTGTCCTTGGGTAACATCATTAGAAGACATGGGATTAGTTTCCATTGTTATGCTGATGATACCCAGTTGTACATCTCAACAAAACCAGATGAAATACCCAAGTTGTCTAGACTAACTGAGTGTATTCAAGATATAAAAGATTGGATGACCGATAACTTTCTTTTACTAAATTCTGACAAAACAGAAATATTACTTATTGGCCCCAAAAACAGTACACAACAGCTCTCACAATTCAGCTTGCATTTAGAAGGATGCACTGTTACCACCAGCTCGACAGTGAAAAACCTGGGCGTGATATTAGACTTGTCCTTTGAAAACCATATTTCTTATATTCCAAAACCAGCCTTTTCCACCTTAGAAATATTGCCAAGCTTAGGAACATTTTATCCGTATCTGATGCAGAAAAGCTGGTTCATGCATTCATGACCTCCAGACTAGACTATTATAATGCATTATTAGGTGATTGTCCAGCATCCTCAATAAGCAAACTACAGTTAGTCCAAAATGCAGCCACCAGGGTTCTCACCAGATCAAGAAAATATGATCAAATAACCCCAATCGTATCATCCCTGCACTAGCACTCTATTCACTTTAGAATTAATTACAAACTAGCATTACTTACATACAAGGCTCTAAATGGTTTAGCCCAAAAAAGATCACAAAACTCCGGACTTCTTGTAGTTCCCAGAATATCAAAATCTATGAAAGAGCGGTTTATTCTTCTTTTGTCTGAATGCAAACACTCAACAAATTAAACTTAAGAACTATTTAAACCTTTTCAAGCTTCAAATTAAACGTGGTTTCAAAGAACGGTCAAAAGACTGTCTAACACCGAGTCCTTCCTTCCTTCTAATACATCAAACACTAAACGGTTGCTACCGTAAACATATGAAATTGACCTATGACCAGTGTGTGAGTCAATAGTCACATATATGTCACAGATATGTCACAAATATAGTTACATTTACATCTAAATAATAATGAAATCAAATACCACAGAGATCCACCCAAAATGTACTTTATGGCTCCAACAGCACTATATAAATAAATGAATTGAATTGAAAAGATTTAATTGAATTCTAGTGTTTTCAATGGTCGATTACCTCACTGTGTGTCTGCATTGAGACATGTTTTATATACCTGCTCATAGACTATGCTGATAAAACTTGACACTACAAAAGGGCAGTAGAGTTGTTGTTGTAGGATTGTTCTTTCTCTGTGAACTCTTTTTCTGGTCATGAATGGTAATCCTATTTTGCATGTGTTTTAAATAATTTTTGTTGTTGAGCGTTAAGTTCATGAGCTAGACTGGGATAGATGGACCCAAAGATCTGAAGAGTTCAGACACATTACAGCAGAGATGCTACTTTTATTTACTTTTATTTTATTTCCTTTGCCAGCTCTCTGTGGATTGATTGTTTCAACTAATGTAGTCACACAACTTCTTACAAGTTCAACCTCTGTCCATGTATCTTATCCATCTTTTAATTCATCTAGTTCAAATATCTCATGTTTTCCAAATGCCTCTCGGATCTTGGTGATGGAGAAGAAGACTTGGGAGGATGCTCTGGACTACTGCAAGATGACCTACAGAGGTCTGGCCTGTCTGACTTCATCCCCCCAGCTAGTCCTGCCTGAAACAATCACTGCTCAAACTCTCAATGCATGGATCGGTCTGCGCTTCATGAATGGAAAATGGTTTTGGGTGGACGGGCAGCCAGTGGAGAGCCTGGTCTCATTTCCTTCATGTCCAATTCCCTATCACCGCTGTGGTGCTTGTGACACTGAGACACACACCTGTGACAACAGAGACTGTGGAGAGGAACTTAACTTTTTTTGCTACTGAATGTGAGTAACCCATCCAGAACAACACACATTGTTGTATACATATAAATTCAATCACTTTATTAGCATTTTAAAATCATAATTTATTATTCATATCTCAAATACTGCACTAAGACAAATTTAGTTACAAGTTAAATAATAATGAAAGATGTTCAATTTCTTTCTTTCTTTCCATAGAGAGGCATCTTTCCTTGAATCTTCAACAGAATGAAATAGAAGAACAATACGCATACCCATATCTTACGTTCAGATTATTGGATTAATATTTATACTCTGTAACAACTATTTATCTGTGTGCAAGTTATTCATAATGGACATGTAACATATCTATAGCTATATATTTATGTGTGTATAATGTTTGTGTTGGTTGATAAAAAATAAATGAAAAGAATAACACAAATTTTCAATAAAAGTTTAGGATGAGAATATGCTGGACTATAAAATATTATTGGATTACTTTCTTTTTATGTATAGTGTGAGTATTTATATCAGAGTACCTTCTAGAGAACAGTGCCTTGTTTATACAGCTGGTGAAATAATAATGAAACAGTCAGTATAACTGCACTTGCTCAACATATTCACACTGTCTAAAATGTCCAGCCAGCCCACAGCGCAGGGATCGTCAGCATTCTGTATATACACCTGTACAATGTACATGTGCTCACACCTCACTGAAAGTAAAAAAAAACAGTACTGAATTCATGAGTGTCACCTGGTGCCTGTAGTCATACAGTATGCCACTTTGTTCTTTCTAGTTTACAACAACACTTCAATATTCACTACTTTTACAAAAAATTATAAAAAATTTTATATATTAAATTGAAGTATAAGTATTATAAAATCAATCCAAACTAACAAAAGTCAAATTCATTTACACACACACACACACACACATACACAGGACAGCCATAACATTATAACCACCAGCCTAATATTGAGTAGGTCCCACATTTGCCACCTTAACACTGTGTGTTCTGACACCTTTTTATTGGAACCAGAGTTAACCTTGTCCTCAATTTTAGCTACCGTATCGCTTCTGTTGGATCGGACTACACCAGACCAGGAACATCCATCAAGAGCTGCAGTTTTGTAATTGCTTCAAACCCATTTGGCTAGCCATCACAATTTGGCTCTTTTAACAGTAGCTACTGTGTTGAAAATATGGGCAAGCAGGAAAATGAGAATATAATATCGTCTACTGTCTTGCATGTCTAGCATGAATAATGGCAAGCAATCTTTTTTTTTTTTTATTATTTTGCGTGAGGTCCTTCATTCTCTCAGCTGGTATAGCTGCCCATTCTTCTTGGCAAAATGCCACCATTTCCCATAAATTTGATGGTTGTCTTGCATAAACTTCATGTTTGAAATCTACAGAAAAGTGGCTGAATGATATTGAGGTCAGGAGCCTGTGATGGCCGGTCCACATATCACTGCTGCAAAAGCTGTGAGATTTGTCTAGGTGTTGTCTGGCGTATCTCGACCATGCAGGTCATTTGTGTTCAAGTACCTCCTTATTGTGCTCTTGTTCTAACTGACCTTGGCTTAGTATCAACAGAACCTCTTACTCTCCATCTTGAACAGTGTGGGCAGACATTTTCAAATGTTCTGATCTATTTTTATTACATTTTCCTGCTTTATAAAGCTTAACTATTTTATCACGCAGGTCCATTGGCTGTTCTTTTGTCTTCCCCATGGTGCAGTATCCACCTCATGAGCTGAGAATCTCACTATGTACGCACAAACACTAATCACAATTACGCTGAGTCACAGGTGTGGAAACATCCCTTTAATAGCCATTTAAACCTGTGTATTTATAATGTGGCCAACCATGCAAGGATGTGTAAACTTTTGATCAAGGGTGTTTGAGTGATTTCAGCCACCATTAGGTTTTAAAAATGAGTCAAACATCTAGAATCAGTCATATTTACGTAAATGGCAATGTTTACAAACTCCTTTTTAATTTTGTTGCAAATCCTTTATTTTTACATTTTAGTTTTCATATCACTTTCTTTCTTTCTTTATCTCTTCCATCTTTCTATTTATTTATTTATGTATTTATTTATTCACATGAATTCACATTTTGAATGTATTTCCTCTTTGGACCATGTGTGTCACTGATTATTGTTGTTGTTTTTTTTGTTTTCTGTATTTGTGTAGGGTGTGTACTATGGTAATTGTGTGTGTGTGTGTGTATGTGTGTGTGTGTGTGAGAGAGAGAGAGACTGTATGGATGATTTAATACAGTTTGCATTCATCAACATGCACAAATTCTAATAACAAATCTGCCGTTCACACACCCTGAACAAACTTTAAATTATATATGAAAGTTTTTATACTTTTGACTACAAAAGGGAGGTTTTTAGGCTTTTTTCTTTTCAACTAATTTATTTTTACTCATTGCTCCTGTGGTTTAATTTAGATTTAGATTTTTAGTTCACAAAACATGTTGGTTTATCCATGTACATTTGTTTTACATAAATATTTTCCCCTCATATGTGGAACATGTGGTTTAAATAATATTACATATTTCTTTAAATATTTTATTAATGTTTTTGTGCCCTTTTTAACCAGTCAAGCATTAATCTTAATTTTTGTCATTTAGATTTATTAATAAATATGCAATATTTTTTCTTTACAGTTTTACTTTATCACAATACTTACCAGATGAATAGATTATATGGAATAAGTGGCTTGCTGCTACTCTATACCTAGGCTTTATGTAATGATAAGGTCCAGGGCCATTAGCAGCTGTAACAGCTTTTGTGCAAACTCTGATTATGGTATTCATTTTTTGCAGTTACAAATGAACTGATGTGACACATTTACACCTACACAGCAGTGACGGGGGAGACAGTAGCTTTGAATGAAAAGCGCTGAGAAGACAGCCAACAGAAGTGTGGATAGTTACTGACTCACCTTCATAGTGTATATATAACAAATTGAATGTGTGTTTTTCTCCTCTTGGTTTGGTAGCTGTCCACTACAGTATGTGTGTGCATTGGTAAAATATACTTTCTCTGTTCATAGCCCACAAATGAAATAAACAGTCTGTTTTAGCCAAATGGCAAAATATTGCTCCAGCCAAACAGCACTATGGGGAAGGCTCTGAATTTCTTTGGCATTCCTTCAAACCTGGTCATTTCTGTAGACATAGTGCTAATTTCTGGCGACTTTAATATTAGCTTTGATCATTCAGAAGACCCTCTGAGAACAGCATTTATGTCCATACTGGACTCAGCAGGAGTAAAACATTTTGACACAAGACACACTCATAAAGCAGGTCACTCTCTAGATTTGATAATATCCTTTGAATAAAGTATTAAAATATAGTGAAGTTATTTTAGATCATTATCTCATCTCGTTAAAGTGTGTCCAGTAATAACGAACGAACAGCGCCGCGCTACCACATTAAACATTCACATCAACTACCACACAGAGCTTAATCAGTAATCTCTCAGAGTTATCAACTTTGATTAAATCACCATCTGACCCCATAGAACTCGATCAGGCAACTAAATATTTAGAGTCAACATTCCATAATACCTTAAACAATGTAGCTCCAGTTAAAATAAAAATTATTACAGATGAGAAACTCGCTAGTATACTCCCTGGTATATAATATAATACACACACTTTAAAACAGACCGGTCGAAAATTAGAATGTAAATGGCGTCAAACTAAATTGTTAGTATTTCAAATGGCATTTTGGAAGACCATCCTGAACTATAAACAAGCTTAGTTTTTAGTGCTCTTAGTGTTGCTAGGTCAACATATCTCTCCAATCACAAACAACTGCACCTCTACAGACCCCACTGTCAAGTTCCTGAAATTTGCAGATGACACTATAGTTTTGAGAATGATACAAATATTAGTTTTCACAAAGTTTGCTGCTAAACTGCTTTTAGATCTTTGTTTCAGTTGTTTCTGTGATGTACTGAAATATAATTACAAGCACTTCATACGTTTTAAAGGCTTTTATCGACAATCACATGACATTTATGCAAAGAGTCAGTATTTGCAGTGTTGGCGCTTCTTTTTCAGGACCTCTGCAATTCGACTGGGCTGCTCTCAATCAACTTCTGGGCCAAATCCTAACTGATAGCAACCCATTCTTTCATAACCACTTCTTGGAGTTTGTCAGAATTAGTGGGTTTTTGTTTGTCCACCCGCCTCTTGAGGATTGACCACAAGTTCTCAATGGGATTAAGATCTGGGGAGTTTCCAGGCCATGGACCCAAAATTTCAACGTTTTGGTCCCCGAGCCACTTAGTTCTCACTTTTGCCTTATGGCACGGTGCTCCATCGTGCTGGAAAATGCATTGTTCTTCACCAAACTCTTGTTGGATTGTTGGAAGAAGTTGCTGTTGAAGGGTGTTTTGGTACCATTCTTTATTCATGGCTGTGTTTTTGGGCAAAATTGTGAGTGAGCCCACTCCCGTGGATGAGAAGCCACCCTACACATGAATGGTCTCAGGATGCTTTACTGTTGGCATGTGTGGGGGAAATTCTGTAAATATTATAAAGACAAGCAATTCATACACTGGGTAAGAGCAAAGTCACAAAGGTTTTATTTTAAGCTTCTGCAGAAGGACCAGTCTCATACAGCAAACAACGATTGCAGCATGGAGAAAGGTAAAGACTTTCTCTCAGCTGCCCTATTTTATACACAAACATCTCTGCTTACATAATCAACATTCAAATTCACAACTCTTTATCTGACCCAGACCAGATGTCCATACCTTATCATTTATTCAGGGATAATTAGGTTGTTTCTATTCTCGGCCTTGTTTTTCTAAGCTTCAGCAAGTTTAAAGCGTCTATAGTCTACGTGGCACAATTATAAATTAATACATAATTAAAATGTGATTTTTCCATTACAATTTCCCCCTTTTGTCATAGCACTCTAATGCACACAGAGGACACTACAGCTGTTTTTGTGGGGGAAAGACCCCTGACATAAAAGCATTTTTGAAAAATTTTGCAACCTACTTGAATATATATACTTCACAATTCTCTAAAGATTTACATCACGTCTTCTTCCATATCAGGATCTAAGTCACAATCAGGATAAGAGTCACTTAAAATTTGAAACCCGTCAGCAGTCAAGTCGTCCCAGTCATCAGTTGTGTCTGGTTTCAGTTGTTTTATGTTCTTGTCAGTCTGTTGTAACATTTGATATTTTACTGTGTTTAGAACTAGTTCCTGTATACATACAGGGTGCTATACAGAGGCCTAACAAGATTAGAATCCCAACTGGTAGAACACTATAAACCAGCCAATAACATCAGCCTCCCCACAACTGCGTTAACCATGAGATCCAAGACTCTACTTGGGGAGGTGTTTGCAAGGCCTTTTTCATGTGGTCTATGATGTTGCTGATATTTGGATGATTATCAGGTATATAGAAACAACAGGAGGTGTTTAAAACCTTACACACTCCACCTCTCTCGGCTAGTAAAATGTCCAAAGCCTGAATATTCTGAATCGTGATCTCTCTAACCTGCTTAAGTTCATCATTTACTAATTGCAGGGCATTTATGATGTCATTTTTCAGTGTCAGTAACATGTATGCTAACCCATTTACCTTGTTTAGGGCTACTGTTGTTCCTCCGCCGAGGAAGAATGACCAGCCTACATTTGCCCCTGGACTAGTCCAGGGGTTTGCTAAAGTGTAACCTTGAAATTTAACAGGGACATCTCTATTCTCTTCTATTCTCTGACATCCGCGGCTCCCACTGATCTTCTGTGTGTACTGACACACTAGGGGTTACATGTGCAGGATAACATGACTGTCCAATTAAAATACTTGGGTAAGGTCGCATATGCGATCGACCCACACACCCACATTACTGTATTTGTAGACGATAACTCTATGAACGGGCACCTACCATTATTTGGAAAATAATTACCATCTATACTACATTTAGGTGACATACATTTTGAGCGATTGGTTATACAAACGTAAGTGCACTCGGACCATCCTAAGTCAGGTTCCCCTTTTCCCTTTTGATCTTGAACAACACAAGTGTCTCCTTTTTGCCAAGGGACCACATAGGTAGAATTGTCTCCATATTTCATAACAGGCAGTGGAGTACAATAACTCCCTGGGGCATCAAAACATAAGTTATTGGTATAATTTCACCCAGGGACTGCTGATTTTGGCCTCCCTGTTTGCTTGTAATATGCTGATATCTGCAGGATGGCCATGGTGCTTATCGGTATGATACAAGATGTGTTGTCTGCATTTGCTTCTGCTGCTGTGACATTATTAAGGGGCAGTGCCACCCAACTCGAGGACATGGCATGGCATATCCAGCACGAGCCATTGTGTATGTCTGTCATATTATCAGCAATGTCTAATGATAGAGCACAACCCCAATTCCCCGCACATCTCCTAAGATTAGTGTTATGGCTTTTTATCATACTGTCTCTTCTCTTTAATCTAGTTAAATGTATTTGACTTGGGTTTGTTAAATAAACTTTACCATGGCTGTTTCTCCTCAAGTCCCTTGGGGTGTTGTTGGTATTGACGTCTCATTTTTAACTAACAGTCCAGTCCCGCCAATTCAATGTCTGTAATGTGGGCAGTCTCAGTCACTGATATTTTCTGTCCTCCAAAGCAGTCTTCTATTCTGTTATTTGGAAGTTTAATCTACTGTTTCAGTTCACCTTGATACCTTACAATTTCCTCACGTGTTGGCTTCAAATGTGCTTGTTTTTGCCGTTGTTCCCGTCACTCTAGTTGGTTCTTCTAACCCATGCACTTTACGTGCAGATGAGTGTCTGTTGGGGTTTACAGGAGAGGTTACTAGCACTTCACTGCTCACCCTTGTTGACCTCTACATGCTCTCTCTTCAGATTCTCTGGTTCTGGAACGCGCTTGCAGTGACTGGCGTGTATCCATGTCGCTCTTACCGCTACCCTAACTGCTGTCTGCGTCACAAGGAGCACCTGGAACGGTCCCAGCCACCGTCTAGCCCTCCAGCTCTTTCTCCTAAAGTCCTTTACCACTACCCAGTCTCCTGGTTTCAGGTCATGCAGTATTCCCTCTGCCGGCTGTTGCAAGGCCTCCTTCACTTGGGCCTGTACTTGAGATAAAACAGCAGAGAGTTTTGCACAATAACATAACATTTCATCCTCACAATGACCGGTTAGATTTCTAGTGATGGGTTTTGGTCCAATTCCAGTATTGGGTGGTCTGCCAAACAAAATTTCAAATGGACTTAGGTTTGCTCTCCCCCTTACTCTTGTTCTCATGTACATTAATACTTTGGGAAGTGCTTTGGTCCATGATATTCCCGTTTCATCACAACATTTTGCAAGTTTGTTCTTCAATGTGGCATTTTCTCTTTCTACTGCACCCCCACTAGCTGGGTGGTATGCACAATGTTGTCTTAAATCTATTCCCAGACATTCTCCTACCTGATGGAGAGCCTGGTTCACAAAGGGTGTCCCATTGTCGCTACTTATTTTTTCAGGGATTCCCCACCGTGGGATAATCTCAGACAGCAATGCTTTCGCTACTGCACTGGCATCTTGTTTGGATGTAGGGAAAGCTTCCGCCCATTTGGAAAAC
This sequence comes from Clarias magur, assembly GCA_013621035.1. NCBI lineage: Eukaryota > Metazoa > Chordata > Actinopteri > Siluriformes > Clariidae > Clarias > Clarias magur. The sequence goes on along the minus strand of QNUK01000830.1, from coordinate 186,576 downwards.
ATATCAACTAATACCAAACAATATTTTTTCCCTTCACTTGGTGTTAGCTCTATGATATCCACCTGTATATGTTCAAAAGGGCTTTTTGGTTGTGGATGTGCGCTCTGACTGATCTTAATTCCTCTCCCTATATTATTAGTAGCACAAATTACACATTTTTCACAAAATTTTTGGCAGTAATTTGTAAAGCCTCTAGTATACCAACACAGAGATATACTATCGGCCATTCCCCCTTTTGAAACATGGTCCTTACCATGTGCCAATTTTGCGTGAGGAAATAAAGCTTTTGGTAAACAAGGTTTGTTTTTGGGGCCGTACCATACCCCATCCTTCACTTTTCCTCCAGCCTTTGATCATTCCTGCTTTTCTGCTGGGATGCTTGTGTCCTGTAAATCAGCTGTTGGGACAGAAAATTTTGTCATGCACATTTAAATATTTTCATTAGGTGGTCTCAATGCCGCTGCCTTTGCTGCTGCATCTGCTCTTGTATTTCCCTGTGAAATTGGGTCATTTTTCTTTGTGTGAGCTGCACATTTACAAACAGCAATGGATTTAGGTAAAAGGATTACTTTCAGGAGGTCAGAAATCAGGCCGTGATGCGCCATGGGCTTCCCTGATGACGTAAGAAACCCCCTGTGGTTCCACAGTGTTGCAAAGTCATGGGTTACCCCAAAAGTGAACTGACTGTCGGTATATATATTGACTGTATTACCGTCAGCAAGTTTACATGCTTCTGTTAAAGCAATGCGTTCCGCTGCCTGAGCAGATAGATGTTTAGGAAGTGGCTCTGATTTTAATATAACATGTGCAGTCACTACGGCATACCTTGCACAATTTTGGCCTGTTTGCTTGTTCCTGAATGCTGATCCATCTACGAACACTTCCATTTCTTCATTCTGCAAAGGAATATCTTGTAAATCAGGTCTTGGGCTACAAATCTCATTAGTTACAGCTACACAGTCATGTGGTTCACCATCAGCTTCTGTAGGAAGAAGAGTAGCAGTGTTAAGCACAGTAAAGAGATGTACTGTGCTTAACACTGCTACTCTTCTTCCTACAGAAGAATTTCATATTTGGCATTTCCAGTAAAATTGTGTTATACCTCCAAAGCCAATTTAAAATTAGTGAATGCCTTTTCTGCCTCTTGAGTCCAACTAAGTGCACTGTGGGCCTGTAGGCCCTTCCCATGAGCTATCTCACTCAAGGGAGCCTTGAGGATCGCATAGTTAGGAATGAATGTTCTGCAATATGAACACATGCCCAAAAATGACATAAGTTGCTTTTGGTTTTGGAATTTCTTGAATTCCTTTCACTCTGTTTAGACCTATTGTTTTACCTTGTTCTGATATCAGATGCCCCAAGAATTTTACCTGCTGTTGTACAAACTGTAATTTAGAAAGGCTTGCCTTATGTCCCTTTTTTGCCAAATGACAAAGTAAGGCAATGGTGTCTTTTTCACATTGCTCTTTAGATGGCGCTGCTATCAAACAATCATCAACATACTGTAAGAGACTTGACCCTGGAGACAGGGTCAGTGACTCCAGGCTTTTCCTTAATGCTTCATTATAAATTGTTGGTGATTCTGAATATCCCTGACATAATCTCGTGAATGTATATGATTTCCCCTTAAATGAAAATGCAAACCAGTACTGGCTGTCAGGGTGAACAGGAATGCTAAAAAATGCATTAGCCAAATCTACAACTGAAAACCACTTGCTCGGTGGGATTTGTGCTAGGATAGTGTACGGATTTGGGACATTTGGAGCTCTTGGTATTACTGCATCATTTACTGCTTGAAGATCCTGCACAAATCTCCAGTCTTCAGGCTCACCTGGAATTTTTGCTTTTTTCACTGGTGTGGGAGATTTTTCTCCTACACTAGTTACAGTTGCCTTGATTACAAATGTTACACAAAAACTTTAACTTTAAAAAGAACCAAAGAAAAGACTCCGGACTCCTTGTAGATCTGGATGAAGTAAGGCAGGATTTATTGCAGCAATAAAACCAAGTGAGCCAGCTTAGCAATGCCTAGGTTGTAGTCCCAAGCATGTCCAAAATCTGACTGAAGTGCCTGTGACATGGGCACTTCTTTTATACAGTTTTCAAGGGGAGGAGCGCTCACCTAGCCCCCTCCCCTGTACATTTTTTTCTTATTCCTTATCAAATTATTAACCCATTGTAATCCAACTTTTTCCAAGTATTGTCACCCATTGTAATTACATTTTCTCTTATCTTGTTTGCTTACGTCATATACCTCGTTATCTGCCTCCATATCTTTTCCCCATTATAGTCTATTTTTCTTTCAAATAATTTTCCATTATCTTTACACTAAATTTGTTTATTATTAAAAAATATAGGGACGGCGCTTATTTTACTATATATTCTTAGTTCTTCCGGGTTACTCTACAGTTCTTGACAGACAGGCCATGGGTAAGCATCTCTCTTGCACTCATTTTAATTATTTGTCTTATTTTCCTAATTTGTTGTATTTATGTATTTTATTTTATTGTTATAGCTAAGCTATATTGTTATAGCTGTCCCCTAAGCATCTCAAATCCAGGATGGCTACCTGTCTAGAGTTCGTTTGAGTTCATGCTGCCTGTTCTTGCTACTGTGACATCACACTGTCCTTAGCTCACCTCTGTCTCCTTACCTTACCTCTATGTTCTTTTACTAAGATTAATAGTTTCTATCATATTGTTGCATGCACAAGTATATTTAATTAAAATATGCTCACATATTTCCCCCTCTGTGACTTTTAAGTCACATAAAGAAAAATAAAGCAAAGGAAATAGAAAATAATGCTTACACATTATACCAACTTAATACTTAACTTATGAGCCTTACATGTTACTACAGAGAAACGGAAATAAACCCTACATATTGAACCTTATTACGAAAAGAAATCTTACTTAACCTTAAACTATGCATGCAAAAATTACTAAATCAAATTTTAAACCATTAACTCAAAGGAAACTTACTAAATCAATGAACTGAATCTTAAAACTCACATATTACCCCCTCACCAGACATCAGTCTAAGAGAGGTAAGTAAAAGGTGAGTAAACTTAGCATAAACGAGTATATGAGAGTACAATAAGCATGCAATTGGTTAGATACGAAGAGTCCAGAGGTGGGCGAAAAAACCTTCCGTATAGCCAATTTAGAAGGAAAAATTCCCACCTTGCCAGCTTTTTTTGTGCTCGACAGTGCATTCACCACCAGGACTTCTGTACAATACATATATGACAAAGACGTTTGAAACCATTAAAGCCATTTAAGCACTCCGTTAGGGTCCCTGTAAATCAAGGAGAGCGTGTCAAGACTTTCAGTCCCTTCTTCAGTCCATGCCTTGCGATCCTCTTCAGTAAATTCGATTACATGCAGGTCCTTACAGCTCATCAGCTGTGATAGTGGAATTCGGTTTATCCTGCCCGTCTCCTGACCTAAGAAGTCTAGCCAGACTTCAGCAGCGATCGGAAGAGATTCCAGCGCACGTTGCAAAGTGGTTGGTGTATTTGTCCATAAAATGTCATCTCCCAACATCACTTTAGTTATGGTCTTTTCTGCTGCCATGTATACATCGTCAAATTCAATTACCCCACAGATATCATATCCAACCCAATTCTCTTCGATCCCGATATCTCTATAGAGGCCTAGCTTCAGATGTCTTCCAAGCTGATATGAAGTCGTTACCAGACGAAGTCCTCTGCTTATGTCCAGGTCAAACGTATCCTGTGTCATTGACTTGATCCATTTGAAGTCTCTTGTCAAGACGTTGGCCATTCTTAGTCCCCATCGGACGGTGTGGGAACCAGTCAACCAGATCATGTCTTAGGTCTGCCCATCTTCTCGTTGGGGTCTGTTCCAGAACCTCCCTCCATGCATTACGGCACACTGTACAGGAAACTATCCATCGTGTGTCAGGTACCGGTTCCATCCTGCATACATACGTGTATAACAGAGACAGGACAAAAATACAACAAAAACACACAAAACATATTTCTTCTTCTAATACTACTTTTTATACATGTGAGTAATAAATATACAGTCATTTTGTCCATCATGTAGCAGCGGTAATCTTTTATGTTCACTTCATTTTCACGTAAATGGAGTCTGCCTCCCAGTCTTCATCTGGTGGTGTTTGTTCGTGATATTCCACAGTCATTGCATATTGTCCCACCATTCTTTGAATGCTTGCTTTCGCCAAGGGGATAACGCAACATGACAATATGAGCAGAGTTCCCAGTACTATCAAAATAATTGTCCTTAGTTTCACAAGTAGTCCATACCAATTTGAGGGATTCAGCCAATCAAACCAGGAAGTCCATGCATTATTCCTCTGTACGTCTTGAATGATTTTAACATTTTCATCTCTCATGTCCCTCATGGCTCTCAAAAGCTTAGTTATTTTACCATCTGGGCCTGTGTGTCTTGGAATGTATGTACAACATTCTTCTCCAATTAAGGCACATACTCCTCATTGAGGTGCCAGCATCGTGTCCAGGGCGAATCTATTCTGTGTAGTCATTAATGTATTTCTATCCAATTGTTCCTGAACCAGTCCTAAGACTCCTAAAGTGTGATTCCAAAATCTTTGTTGATTGTAATAAAGTAGGTTGATCCACCTTGCATTTTTCGAAATTTGAACCCATGGCAAGAAGATTGTCGTGAATGCTCCTCCTACCCTGTTTATAGCCTCATGCTCAGTTGGTACACCAACTGGAATACGATCCCAGGTCACTGATAGTCCTCCATCTCTATCAAACTCTTTCCATGCCGATATTTCCTTTCCAATTGTTTTCACAAACTTGTCTTCACGTTTATTCCGTCTGTGTTTCTTGCCATATAGTCCTACTACAATCAAATCTCCTTCTAATAGTACTGGAGCACAACACCCACCCCAGTTATTTGGTAAATTTTGTCTAACTGTCGTTCCTCCACAGTACCAGAATATGTCTGCCAGCGGTGTTGTTCCAGCGCTTAAATCTGGTTGTTGTACTTTTACTATCTCAATGCATGTCTGACTATCTGTTTTATTGTCGCATATCTGGTGCATTTCTATGAAGAATCCTGCTGCTGGCTGTGTTTCATTGCAACTTGGTGATAGATCTCCCATTTCAATGCTTCCATTTGAGTAGATGCATAAAGGATAGCGTTGTTGTGTAGGTGTTATTTCTCTTTGTACAGCATCTAATGTTCCTACAGGCTTATATGAACATTTGCTTATGTTTTGCATCCATTCCGGGCCATAATGTATAGCAGCTGAATGCAAAAGACAGCTAATAGGGCACAGCTGTTCACTGTATGTTGGATTGTCTATACATTCTCTTGTTCCATGTGTTATCACCACACGTGGGGGCCTATTGCTTCTATCATGACACATAATGCAGTCTCGCGTGGTTACGGACTCAGCTGTAAATTTCAACCATTGGAAAAACATGTCATTTTTCCATGTCTGGTCAGATTCTGCTTGATTTTTGGGTAATTTCTTTGTTATCTGCGGAATTATTGTTACATATTTTATTGATTCAATATTTGATATATTGGGCTTGTTGGGCGCTTTTGCATAGCATCCCTTCCATCCTGCAAGTGAAACACATACTCCTCTAATTTCACCGTCTATTGAATTCTCAAATGCGCACCAACCGTTGGATCTTGGTACAGCTTCTATTAGTCCATCTAATGTTGCCATCTGTGCTTTATTCCAATATGCCTTTTTTTTCATTTCTATGTAAATGCGCACTCTTTCTTCTGGGGGTTGTGTATTATCGACCTCTATTTGGTAGGTTGCTTCCCAAAATCCTGTTCTTTCCCCACTGTTCAATCCAGCTACTATTCTAGCTCTAGTTATTGTAGCTAATGCACAGCGTATTTGTCTCTCTTCATTAGTCCATTTCAGTTGGTTTCTCTCGTTCTTAGTAGCACCACTGTTAATTAGACCAATCATGAAGAGGATTCCTATACCCATAGACCTCCTTCGTTTCAGGAGGTAATAAGAGGGTGGTTTCTCCATTTGGATCACAACGGTGACACGTGGGACTATGGCCAAATAACCTACACAATATTTTTCTTGGGGGGTTTTTTGTTGGGTATGTTCTTTCAACTGTAGTTGGTTTACATAATTTAATCACTATCTGAGCCAGTGTTAACTTCTAACTGATTTAATCACTATCTGAGTATTCTACAACTCTAGGTGTGGCATCTTCTTCTGACTGTCTACGCGCTGTTTCAATTCTAGCACGTCTGTGCTCTCGCTGTCTAACTTGGGCTCTTGTTCTAAGGGACGGTCCTCCTTGTTCTGCTTCTGCTTCTTCTTCTTCAAGCTCTGCTTCCCAATCTTGTATATCTTCTTGAGGCCACTCCGGCCAGTACCCTTGTTCTCCTTCTTGTTCTTCTACCCACGGTAACCCTTCAGTGTACCCTTCAGGATCTGGTGCTTGTTGCCTGGGCCTTGTGTCACTCTCCTGGGAACCTGATTGCAAACCTGAAGGTCCTGCTCGGGGAGACTCTTCAGCGTCTTCCTGAGGTTCCCTGTCCCTCACCTGGTTTGGGTTTGGGGCCTTGCAGCAATGATTTAAATGGTACCATACATCTTTACCTTGGACTTTTACTGCAGTTGGAGTTGCCAACACCACCTTGTATGGTCCTTCCCTTCTAGCTTCGTTCCACCTTTTTTTGAATACTCGAATAAACACCCAGTCACCGGGTAACACAGTTCTCTCCTCTATGTCCTCTTCCTCAGCGTCATCAGCTGGATCAGCTACCCTCGGTCTGGTGTTGTCATGTATTGTGGCTCCCTTAACCTGTTGGAAAATAACTTTGTGTATTTCAGATAAGTGCTTCACATAGTGATCAAGTTCACTCTGTAGTTGTTCAAGTGTGGGGCCTTTATAGGGCCCTCGAACAAAGGATGTAAGCATAGGTCTGCCAGTCAGCATTTCGTGCGGTGTTAAATGTGTGTTGCGGTTAGTTTGCGATCTCATACCCATCAAGGCTAATGGCAAAGCTTGAAACCAATTCATACCTGTTTCTGCACATATTTTAGCCAATTTCATTTTCAGAGTTCCATTTGCTCTCTCTACCATCCCCTGAGATTGGGGGTGGTACACACATCCAAACCTGTGCTTGATGTTCAACCACTGAGTCACTTTCTGTACTATCCTGTTTGTGAAGTGTTTCCCATTGTCTGAACTGATTGTGTCTGGGATTCCAAATCTTGGTATCACTTCCCTACACAGGAATTTCGCTACTGCCATTGCATCTTCCTTAGCTGTTGCTACGGCTTCTACCCATCTGCTAAATCTATCCACAATCACTAGGATGTATCGTTTCCCTTGTATTCTGGGTTCCCCCATGTCCACATAGTCGAACATTATATGCCTAAATGGCCCATCTGGCTCTGGAATATGTCCTATTGGTGATGTGAAATGTTTTCTAAGGTTATATCTAGAGCATATGTCACAAAACTGTGACAGTGTTTGATGGACCATAGGTCCTAGATAAGGTGACCACCATGTCTTTTGGATTCTTCTTATTACTTCTCCTCTTGCTACGTGATCGTTACCATGAGCTTGCTTTATCAAGGTTATGAGAAAACTTTGTGGAGCTACAAAACGCCCATCTGCACTTCGCCACACGTTAGTATCATTATCTTTTGATGCTCCTCTTGCTAACCATTTTCGAATCTCTTCACCTGATGCTGCTGCCTGCATGTCTGCTAGTGAGGATAAGTCTGGTGCTGGGGGTGCGTAATTTTCTGGTATAAGTACTAATCTTTCTTCAGATTCTGGACTTGAGCTTGAACTTGAGCTTGAGCTTGAACTTGTGTTTGAACTTGAGCTTGAACTCGAGCTTGAACTTGAACTTGGCCCTTCATCAGGGTTAACACTTGACTCTGGTGAACTTGGTTCATTGTCTGTTTGTGCTGCGGATTCTGGCATCATGTTTGCCTGATTTACTGCTGCTTTCTTAGCTGCTTCATCTGCTGCTTCATTTCCGTTACTAACAAATGTACCATCTTTCTTATGTGCTGCGCATTTTACTATAGCTAATCTGGATGGTAGTTTGATTGCACCTAGCAAGTCTGAAATTGCTTCTCCATGTACTACTGGTGTTCCGTCTGCTCTTTTGTAACCTCTTTGTGCCCATATGGGGCCATACAAATGGCATATTCCATATGCATATGCTGAGTCAGTGTATATTGTACATGCTTTTTATTCTGCTAGTTTACAAGCGCCTGTCAAAGCGATTAACTCAGCTAGCAGGGCTGAACAGGGTTGTGGCACATGTTCAGCTTGCACTACTTTGAAGGCTTTCCCATCTATGTCTGGTGTTACTATTGCATAGCCTGCTTTATTGCTATCCCCATCTCTGAAGCATGACCCATCTACAAAGAATATACAATCTGGGTGTGACAGAGGTTGATTCTCTAAATTTTGACGTGTCTTTAGATGTTCTGCTGACACAAGATGACAATCGTGTGGATCTCCCTCTGCTGGGGTTATCATGCGATCTGCTGGATTTACTGTCTGACACCTTCGTATGGTCAATTCAGGTGCAGAGTATTACATCATATCCTGTTCTTCTAGCATTTGTAATTACAAATGATGGGCTAGTCAGGAGTGTACATCACAACAGGATGTCCCATAGTAATTGATGAGGCTTTTTGATAAGCAAAGGTGGCAGCTGCCACACCTCGGTAGCAGGGTGGCATGCCTTTTTCAATATTATCGAGTGCTGTACTATAATAAGCAATTGGTTGCTTACTAGGCCCTTGTTGTTGAGTCAGAACCCCTGTGGCAAAACCACCACGCTCTGAGACATACAAATGGAATGGCTTATTATACTCTGGACTAGCAAGTGCTGGTGCTGTACAGAGTTCTCTTTTTAGCTGCTCAAACGCTTCTAGTGCTTCAGGTGTCCATTCTAACACTGCACTATTCTTTGTTTGTCCAGCTACATTGACTATTGCTCTCAAGGGTGCTGTTTTTAGTGCAAAGTCACAAATCCAGTCTCTACTAAATCCTACCATGCCTAGAAAAGATAGTATCTCCTTAACAGTTCGTGGTTTAGGAGCTTTCATTATTGCTTCTATGTGTTCAGGAGATATATGCCTAGATGTTCCTTCCAACACTCTGCCTAGATATTCTACCTTCTGTTTACAGAATTGCAACTTTTCTCTGCTAACTTTATGTCCATTCTCAGCTGTCAAAACTCTTAACGAATCTGTTTCGCATTGCTCTTTTGTTGGGCTACAAATCAGTAGGTCATCGCAGTACTGAATCATAGTACTTTCGATATTTAACGAGGCTAGATCTTGAGTTAGTACTCGATTAAATATTGACGGACTTTCACAGTATCCCTGTGGTAAACGATTGTAAGTCAGCTGTCGTCCTTCATATGTAAAGGCAAACAAGTATTGTGATGCTGGATGTAGTGGAATGCTAAAGAATGCTGAACATAAGTCTATGACAGTGTACCACTGTGTATCTTCTGGTATATTGGACAACAATGTGTGTGGACCAGGCACTATAGGCAATTCTGCTTCTACTATTTGATTTATGGCACGTAAATCATGCACCAGTCTCCATTTATCTGAGTTGGGCTTCCTGACAGGAAATATAGGAGTGTTACAGGGACTTTTAGTAGGAGTTAATACTCCAGCTTCCAATAAGCCATCTATAGTAGGTTTAATCCCTGCTACAGCTTGAGGTGTCAATGGATATTGTCTTTGGTAAGGCAATGTTGCATTTGGTCTTATTTATTTTTATTAAGGCTTGTCCTCCAGACTTAACTAATCCTACATCTGTTGAATGTCTTGTCCATAATTTTTCTGAATTTGTTTTCAGCAGTTCCTCTAATGCAGATTCCTTTTCATCTATCTGCTCTACCATCTTAACTGACATTTGTGTGTGTGATGACAACGGAGTGTTACACATCCCCCTCTGAGGGTGTGTTGACAACGTCATGTTCCCATCTATTTCTGTGTGTGTTGCCCTCACTCTTTCTATTCCTGAAAAGTTTATTTTAAAAAATTTTTGATCTTGTGAAATGTGTACAGAAGGATTAGGGGTTTGTTCCCACTTAGTCACTTCAGCTGCTTGCTTGACCATCAATCCTAGCTCTTTGGATTGTGCTTTTTCCCCCACCAGTAAGGAAATGTGGGGTGCTGTGTTTGGTACTTGATGCCAGTGTTCTATTTGTTCAGTCAGATGTACACTGACGGCTGCTCCTGGAGCGCCTACGATTATATCTCCTAGTATCACATCAGAGACTGCGTTCTCCATCACGTCTGACCATAATTGTGCATATACTTCATCTTGGCTTCCTTGGTCATAGTGCATGGTACAGTGCAAGGGCAAGGTCGCTCTTTTACAATCTGGTCTTCGTTGTAGGATCCATTCTTCCCATAAGTTCTGTGCATGTTGAGCTCCCTTGCCTGTGCACAGCAGCCAATATACTGTATCCAAGTTATTGGGTTTTTCTGCAATCTGTAAGAACTGTTCTATTGTTACATACAGTCCTTTAGCATTACAGTGAATTTTTGCTTTAAGTTTGCACAACAAATCTCTTCCGAGTAAATTAACTGGAGTAGTCAGTGAGAATAATAAAGGTGCTGTTACAGTGGTGTCTTCTAAAGTTATTATTTGTGGCTCCGTAAAATTCAATACCTGTGATTGTCCCGAGAAGCCTGTGGTTTTTATCGTATTGCTTGAGAGAGGGAGCTGGGAGCCTTCACGTCCTATACATGAATAAGTAGCACCTGTGTCAATCATAAATGGAATTGGTTGTGAATTATTTATAGACACCATCACATTTGGTTCTTGTTGTGGATGCAGTGTTGAGACGTACTGCATCTGCTCCCCTTCTGGCTCCTCTGGGCCTCGTCAATTCCAATTTTGGGTGGGTCCCATCCAGGGACCTGCCCACTGATTTTGGGGTTGTCCTTGAGTCCATGTTCCAGCAGGTTGTCTTGGACCAGGAGGTCCTGCATTCCCTTGAGGTGCCTGTCCTGCTCCATATGATCCTTGAGGTTGTGGTCCATTTTGCATTCCCCAAATCATTTGTGGACAGTTTCTTCTAATATGTCCTACTCCTCCGCATTGCCAGCACTGATTTGGGCCCATTTGCCCTGGGGCATTCATTCTAAATTGCTGTCTTCTTGGTTGCTGTTGGAATGGTCCCCTTTGTCTCCTGCCTCCAATAGGCCCGGGGCCCTGTCTTTGCCACCTCATGGGTTGATTTTGTCCTTGCTGGTTTCCAGATTGCACATATGTTGGAGGGGCTTGGGTCATTGTTGGTTGTTGCATTTGTGGCACTGGTTGCTGCATTTGCTGTGCTGGTCCAGTAGGGGGCAGTGTTGTCTAATTTTCAGGCACCATTACTGCTGCTTGGAATTTTCCTTTTTCTTTTTCCTTTTTCTTTGCAGCTGCAAATTCCCCTAGCTGTATTTTGTGTAACTGGGTTGCAATTGACTCAGCAGCTTCCTTGGCCTCTTTTTTCTTTTTCCTGTATTGTTCCACATAATGTACAATGTGTGCTTGAAATGTGTCCCATGGTAGTGTATTCAGTCCCACGACACCTTCTAGGGCTGTCTGGACTTCTTGAGGCATGCATTTTTTCAGCATCATTCGGAACAGGCTCTTACTTGTGTCTGTTTGATCCCAGGAACCTCCAGTTTCTTCTCTCCACTTGGTCTGGAAATCATTGATGAACTTGACAACGTTCTCATCTTCTTTCAGTGTTACTGATTCCAGCTTTCCTGGATCCATTTTGGTTGGGTAAGCTTTTCGCAGAGCGTTCCAAACCTTGTTCCTGTGTGGTCCAAATGCTAGGCTATTTCCTACACTTTGTTCAGTTGCCGCTTGCAGGCCAGCCTCATTCAGAATCTCTGTGGTTTTCACTTTCCCAATTGTGCCAGAATAGCCTTTACATCTCCTATTGCCAGGAGGTGTCCAGTGGTTTTCTCTTCTAGGTGTGTTATCCATTTCTGTGCTCCATTGCATAAATCTGGTAATTGGTTAGCCAGACCTGTCATATCCATAAATGACCATGGCACATAATGATACTGATTTCCTTTTGACACAAGTGGGTAGTGTCCACCCGCAGTATATTCTTCTGGGTCTGACATATGTGGTTCGTCATTAAAGTGTATGGGTCCAATGTCTTCTTCATTAGGCCAGGATGAGGTGACACGCCAGCTTGAGGGTTTCTTTGAAACTGTGGATTTTCTTTTCATAGCTGGTCTCATTTCAGATACAGCCTTTCTTGCTTCCTTCAGAGAGTCATTGAGACGTCTGTCGAGGTGCTTTTCCAGTCGCTTGAACGATTTATCGAGGGAATCATCACTGTAACCATCTTCTTCTGCGATGTTGGAAATGTCATGTTGATATTCATTTCTGTACACTTGTTTCCTGCTCTTTGGGTGTAGTTGGCTATGTTGTTTTGAAGTGCTTGCCTGTCTCTCTTCTATTCTTTTCCTTGCTTCTCTCTCAGGTTCAATGATCATGTACCCTTTTACTTTTCTCTTTACCTGATTTCCCTCCATCGCTTCATTTTCTTCTGTTCCTGCTGTATCTTCGTCTGCTTCATACAGTGATGGTGTTGGTGGTTCTTTATCTATACTGTACATTCTTTCTGGGTTCTCTCTTCTCCTCCTTTCCATCATCCCTTTTTCAGGTGTGAGTTGTTTGTTTGCAAACCCCTGTACTTCAGACAGAAATTGGGCATTCCGTTCTTTCAGTCTTTCCATACCTCTTTTCCTTGTTTGTGGCTCTTCAGATTCTCTTGACGCATATGGTTCTGTCGCTCTTTCTTCACTCCATTCCCTTCCATCCTCACTGCCACTTCCGGATGTTGTTGATTCTGGTGTTTCTTCCATCTGTCTGTTCATCCACTCAGTGTCACATGACGTTACTTAAATTTTTCCCAATACTTGTCCCTCAAATCCAAATGTACCTTTATCTTGTTCATGCAGCTTCTGTAGTGGGTACATTCCTCCACCCTTCTGTTGCATGTGTTCCTCAGTGTATGGTGGTGGTCTCTCTAATTCTAAGCTTATTTTCTCTTTTCTTCCCTTCTGGGTTTTCTCTTTTCTGTCACTCCCTTCCAACTTCTGATCCCTCTTTCTTGATTTTGTTTCTTGTTTTTCTTCTTCAGTTTCTCCCTCCTTCTTTTTTCCTTCATTTTCAAACCATTCTACAATTTCTAGCTTTTGTTCTAATTTAATCCTTCCCTTACTGCCCTTTTCTTTAGTGGTGTGTCTGAGCATCTCCTTGACTTCTTTACAATTTTCTTCTTTAAAGGTTCCCTCTTTAGGCCATTGTAATTCTCCTGATGTCCTGTCATGCCATTTTACCATGCATTTTCTGATATAATATATAATATATAATAAAAGATATCTTTTCATCTTCCTAGTGTTTAGCTATAATTATGTCTACAGGTGTCGCTGGCTTTGGCCATGCGTTTTTTCCACGGCAGAATAACTTCCCCATCACACACTTTTGTCCTGTCTTATAGTGTGATTTTTTTGTGCCCCTTTTCTCGCTTATTTCTTGTAATTCTCTTAGTGTGCGTTGTATGACTGCTGCCGGTCTTTAACAGCTGTTTTTCTTATGTTTTTTAAGCATTAATTTTGTGATGATATCAGAATCAGAGGCGTGACTATTTTGTCAAGGGTCTGAAAAATTATTCTACCGTCTCGGCCTATAGGTATCAGCGTAAATTCACTATTATTTATCACCCACTCACGATACAGCACTACCGGACCGCTCTCGTGATCAATTAATCTATATCTTTTTACTTTCCGTCCTCCCGTACCTTTCTCTAAACGCATTATATCAAAAACTGGGTATTGTCGCAGCAGTGAAATGAGCGGAGTTAAACCAGGCGGTCCGCCTAGTCCTCCAAATTCTAGCGTACTATTTATTACTCTTAACTGAACCTCTCTAGGAATTAACCCTAGGAAAGAGCTCATTTCTTCATTCTAAAATATGATGTAAGTATTAGAGTGTGTGTGTTACAGTTGATGTCTAATACGTCAGGTATTAATGAAAGCCTAAGCGTCCACTCTCCCTTGTCACACCTTATGTTTTTAAGTAGGTCTTTTCCTGGATTATTCAACAACCATATATTTGTTTCACTCTGATCTGATTCTGAAATTCTAAACTCTCCTTCACACTTGGTTGTGACTCCTTCACTTATCTGCTCGTCCCAGTTAATTACTCTGAATCCGCTTAACATTTGTTTTTATCCAATATATATTTAATATTTATAACCTAGGTGCATTTATTATTTTATGCACTATATTTATTATCATTAGTGTTGTGTCGTCGACTACACTACAAGTAAAGGTACCTTTTGTATCTTACTTAAGCCCATTTTTAATAACTTATATGTTGCTGCGCATGTGTACACTAGTCCAAAGAAATTATTATTTTATAATACTACTAGGCTGGTACATTCAGTACCTGTACTGCTCCCGTGTCACAGAAGAAGCTGATGTCACAGTGAGTTCTATGCCTGGTAGCGCATCACTGATTATGTCACAGACAAGACTATGTCACAGTAAGCTCTATGTCACAGACAAGACCTATGTCACAGTAAGCTCCATGTCTAGTGGCATGTACCTCAGCCACACAATTCCTTTAATATTAGAGATATTATCTATTACTTATATGTTATTTTCTTATATTCTTCTATTTAAATTTATTATTAATTTATAGCAAATCAGAAAATCAAATTTTTGGTCTTTTTCTTCTTTTTTAGGCTATTTCTAATACTATATCCCTCTTAACTAGGCCTTATATTTTCTTACACACATACATAAATTCAATACAGATTTTTCACATAAATGTAACACACTCACATTTAAGAGACACACATACAAGACATATGAACAATACACGGCACAAGCGCTTTCTACTACAATTTAAAAAATTTGAGTACTCAGAACAATTTCAACAATAAAATATTTTATCACACAACCTGGGCCCAGAAAACATCAATTCCACCTGTAGGAATTTTCAAATAGCGCTCACCTACAGGAATTTTCACACTACACCTGGCTGCACACGCGTCTCAGAACGGTGAGTCACCTATATGTTCTGTGCCTAACGGCGGACTCAGGAATTTTTCACCTACCACGTCTGGAGCCGCAGCTCCTACTTAGCGTATTGCAGGAATCTTTCGTGGGTCCAGCCCCACTGGTTGGCAAGTTTCCTCATCAGGGCTTGACCCAACACAGTGGCGTTACCTCACATATTACACAACGTATAAAATAGTAATAAAGAGAATATAAAACAAAAATCACAGAACAAAATAAAACTTGGAGATCTCTTAATACTTCGTTACTTCATCCAGTCTTTTATTTGTTAACATAAATTTTACAATCGCTTTAAATATAGTAATTAATTTATCAATATTGGCAACTTAAATTTTACTTTGTTCAATATACCTTAGGAGTACCTCTCTCCAGCTGGAAACACGCACACTAACAGACCATGAACTTCTAATGCAGAAATCTGATCAAACTGGTTTTCTGCTTACCTTTTCTTATGCCGGCAAAAGCTCCCCGGAGGAGCCCTCCGTAGAGGCAATCACGTCGGCAGGGTCACCAATAAATGTGGGAGATTTTTCTCCTACACTAGTTACAGTTGCCTTGATTACAAATGTTACACAAAAACTTTAACTTTAAAAAGAACCAAAGAAAAGACTCCGGACTCCTTGTAGATCTGGATGAAGTAAGGCAGGATTTATTGCAGCAATAAAACCAAGTGAGCCAGCTTAGCAATGCCTAGGTTGTAGTCCCAAGCATGTCCAAAATCTGACTGAAGTGCCTGTGACATGGGCACTTCTTTTATACAGTTTTCAAGGGGAGGAGCGCTCACCTAGCCCCCTCCCCTGTACATTTTTTTCTTATTCCTTATCAAATTATTAACCCATTGTAATCCAACTTTTTCCAAGTATTGTCACCCATTGTAATTACATTTTCTCTTATCTTGTTTGCTTACGTCATATACCTCGTTATCTAACTCCATATCTTTTCCCCATTATAGTCTATTTTTCTTTCAAATAATTTTTCATTATCTTTACACTAAGTTTGTTTATTATTTAAAAATATAGAGGCGGCGCTTATTTTACTATATATTCTTAGTTCTTCCGGGTTACTCTACAGATCTTTACAGACAGGCCATGGGTAAGCATCTCTCTTGCACTCATTTTAATTATTTGTCTTATTTTCCTAATTTGTTGTATTTACGTATTTTATTTTATTGTTATAGCTAAGCGCAACTGCCCAAGCACTGAATACATCCCTTTGGACGATTTGGACAGCCAGGACAGTCCAGAGCACAACTCCTTTGAGGATTACACTCCTACTGAACCTGTTGCTGACCGAGCCTCAGTGAGTTTTTGCAAAAATGAGTCTGATGGATCATTGACACAATTTCTTCATAAGAACGGTCTTACTTATGCCAGGAAAGATGACTCCGGGCCTGGTCCTTCTAAGAGACCACGTCCGGAGGCACATAGCTCTCCTTTACTTTCCTTCAGGCCCTGCCGCCAGAGTCTAGTACTCCAGCCCAGTCTCTCTTAAGGCCTGTTGGTCTAAGAAGTGTCAGTACTCAGACTGATTTTAAAATGTCTGTTGGTACCCAAACTGAATTTCCTGAAGTGCCTACACCACTTTTGAATCGTGGTATTTCTGTTTTTATTCCTCACACTGATCTTCCCATCAATGTGGTTCTGGGTCAGAGAAGGCTTGATATTTAATTTCTTATGCCTTTTGTTATTTGATGCTTACCCAGGCCCCCTATTTTACTGTACTTTTATATGTTGGGCCTTATACTTTGTATTTTGATTTTATTCACTATGTAGGTGCACATGCCATTTTATTTTGTGCCTACTCTTATTAAACTTATTATTCATTAAGCTGAGTGTGTGTCTTTTGGTTATTTGTCTGTGTCCCTTTAAATTTGACATGTCTGCACATGTATCCAGCCTCTGTTACATCACAGTTAAGATCACCCCATGTCTGAGGAGATTACCTCATGTATAGGGCTATTGGCATTACATAATGTCTAGGGCTACTATCAGCTGACATTACATCATGTCTAGGGACATCAGGTACTTTTGGATGCTCAGGGTACAAAGATTACATCATCCCTAGGGTCTGTTTGGTGCACACTGTCCCCTAAGCATCTCAAATCCAAGATGGCTACCTGTCTAGAGTTCGTTTGAGTTCATGCTGCCTGTTCTTTCTACTGTGACATCACACTGTCCTTAGATCACCTCTGTCTCCTTACCTTACCTCTATGTTCTTTTACTAAGATTAATAGTTTCTATCATATTGTTGCATGCACAAGTATATTTAATTAAAATATGCTCACACTGGAAAGATTGGTGTTCTAACTGGTGAGTGTTCACATGGAATTATCACTCCAGCTTTTAGTAAGGACTTAAACACGGGAGGGGCCCTCTATTGCCTCAGGTTTCAGTGGGTACTGCATTTTACAAGGCCTATAATCTGACTTTAGTTTAATTCTCACCGGTTCAACATCACATATGAGTCCCATGTCATGTTTTACCCGTGCCCAAAGGCTCTCTGTTTCTAGCCTTGGGTCACTTATCTCTATCTGTGGGAAACTCCAATACACTCCCTTGTGATTTAATGTTGACACTGGACTTATCTCTACAGCTCTCTTAGCTTCTACCAACCAGTTCAGGCCGACCTTGTATGTGTTCATTGTTTTGCTATACCAAGTCTCTGTGTCTCCTGTTACTGTATTTCGATAATGACACATGAGGGTGTGACCCTTCTATGGTGAATGGGTGTGGCAACCCAGCTCTTACACTTATTTTAGAGAGGTCTATGGATACTGCACATCTGTATTGGTCCCAATATAGATCTTGAAACAACAGCATGTCTGGGTTTTGTAGTTCTCTAAACCATTCACTCTCATACCTATTGTCAAGACCCTCAAAATGAATGTGTGCAGTACAGTGTAAATCATGTTAAGACATAAAGCTCGTGTTAGTAGTGTTAATACGGTCATGTATTGCTTTCATGAGCGTCTGGTTCACTGAACTCGCAGTAGATTGAGCCCATGTCCACTCATAAACATACATCAATGGCCTGGTGTCATATTTCACCCCCTGAATTTCTACTTCATCTTGCTCTACTACTTTTAGCCCTCCTGGGGTACTAATTAAACTCAATCCCAATTTGTTTATTAAATCACGCCCTAGGAGGTTAATAGGACAACAATTAGAAAGTAAAAATGCAAATTTGAATTTTTCTCCTTGATTAGTTTCACACTTGAGGGGTGTAGAAAATGTTTCTTTTACCATGACACCAGATGCCCCTACTGAGTTCAGGTACCGTCCACTCATTTTTACTGGTACATTTAACTGACTGGTTTTAATCACAGTTTCCTGCTCCAGAATCTACCAGAAACATAAGCTCCTCTCCTTCAACCTTCAACATATACACAGGCATTTGCTTATATGACTCTTCACCATACTTTGCATAAATACCAAGAGGTTCTGGCACATTTTCTAATCTTAATATAGTTTGTGAAATCAGTTCAGAAAGATTAGTAGAAAAGGTTAGCTCTAACAAATCTTCATTGCAAAGCATTAAAGGTTTTGACTCACCCTCTCCTTCGGGTCTGCTCCCCGCGTCCCCAGCCTCTTTCTGTCAGTTACCATTCTGCTCCTCACTAGATTTCCCTCTTCTCGGCTCCTTCTCGGACAGTCTCTAAACCAATGTTTACACCAATATGGCGTAATTGCTGCCACAGACATATCTGCAGGCCTCTCCAGTCCGCTGTTTGCGTCATGTACCTCAGTGAGGCGGGTGAGATATTGTGACATGCTCTCTTCTGGTTGTTGTTTACACATTGCTATTTTAGTCATGTCCATTTTCACTGGGAACGCTTCTTTACACGCTGTTGAAAGTCTCACCACAAAACCATTGAATGCTTGGTTTTCTCTGTGATCAGCCTGAGCTCTCAGTGCGAAAACATTGTCCATTGGCCAGGAATACTTAATCTTTGCAAAATCCGCACCCAATTTCCTTCCCAAAAGTCGACGCATTTCATGAGATGTCGGGCAGAACTCTGCACAAAATCTGCTCATTTCATCCTGTCTTGCCGGATCCGCTGAAGGGACTGACTGTTGAGGAACTGGGGGTCGTGGGGGGCAGCCGTCCAGGTCGGGATCTGAAACAGACTTAACATACTGAAAGGAATCAATGTTTTGTGCTTGCATTTTAGGCTGTGTGCGTTTTTCTCTAAGTTCTGCTTCTGTTTTCCACATATTAAATGCTACCCAATTGATGTTTACTCTGTTTCTTTTTTTAATTTAGATTCTCAATCTCTTTTTGTTGTAATCTTGCCTTCAATAATTCTAACTGACGCCTACTGAAACTCCCTGCTTCAGGAAAGCCACACTCCTTAATCCACATTTCTACTTGGGTCACAGCCTCAGGGCCATAATTTCTAAACACAAATTGGATGTTCGGTTTATCACAGCTCCATGTAGTCTTTTCTTTAGTTTTGCTGTTACCCATGATTTTTACTTGTCAAATTTACATGCCACTACCTCACAGTGAACTCTCACAGTCCTCCTGACTGCTACCTGTGCACCTTGCACACTGACTTGTTTTTACCTCCGGAGGTCCTCACCTGAGTGCGTCCACTGCAGGTCCAGTTTTCGTAAACTGACAAAACACTGTACCCACTCTCTTCCTTTTTTGTGCACCTTGCACTTTTTGGGTACTCATGGGTCCCTTACCCATATGATAGATCCAAGTCTAAATCTATCTTCTTCACTGTGAGAAAGCGCACTTCTTACCTAATTATTGACAACTTAAATGTGTGGTAAGGAAATTTTTTCTTTAAGTTCTCATTCCGGTGTTGAGGCGACAAGGTGAATCCCCGGTCCTCTCATGCTAGGGTGTCAATTAGGCGTTCGAGATGAAGTGAAAGGCCTCCAAGGCGCCAGCGTGCATGTGCCTCCCCGGGATTCTCCAATGCCTTCCTCAAACACAGAATCCTGCCGACAACGCCAAGTATTGTGGTGGAAATTCTGTAAATATTATAAAGACAAGCAATTCATACACTGGGTAAGAGCAAAGTCACAAAGGATTTATTTTAAGCTTCTGCAGAAGGACCAGTCTGATACAGCAAACAAGGATTGCAGCATGGAGAAAGGTAAAGGCTTTCTCTCAGCTGCCCTATTTTATACACAAACATCTCTGCTAACATAATCAACATTCAAATTCAGAACTCTTTATCTGACCCAGACCAGATGTCCATACCTTATCATTTATTCAGGGACAATTACAATCAGGTTATTTCTGTTCTATTCTCAAATTCAAACTCAAATTTTATTTGTCACATACACAGTCATACACAGTATGATATGCAGTGAAATGCTTATACGACATATGCTCCTTCTTCTCTGTCAGTTTTGGCGGAAGACGAACCACCTACCTCTCTACTGCCACCTACTGTTTCCGGTTGGGTAAATACGCAAGTGTGCCCAGGATCACAATCGCTATTACAGTGTGAATGCAGCCCTGCGGGGGACTGGGGAGGGTGAGAAATCGTCTTCGGGTACAGAACGGAACAGATTGTTACCAACGCCCTTAAATGGTGACCTCTGCATGTTCTAAAGTGGCGTTTGATGTTCCACAGGGTTCACTTTTAGGCCCATTTTTTTTCTCTTTATGTGTCACAAACTGGTATGACAGGCGGTTCAGGCAGATGTTAACGCCATGGGCATAAAGGGCAGGCACAGGCACACGGGTGATTTCAACATAAAAAGTCTTTAATAGTGCACAAAAACAAACAAACAGGCTCTTCGGGTGAGCACACGGGGGTATTCCAGAAAGCAGGTCATGTGACATACCCGGGTAAGTTTAAGAGTAAGTTAGTGGATATCCTCAACTTCCGGTTCCAAAAACAGACATAACTTTCTGGGTGTGTTTGTAACCATAGCAACTTGCTCTCTGAAGATAACCTGCTCGGTAGCAGGTTATGTTCCAGGGTCAGTTTGTTTCAGAGGTTTATTGAGCATGACAAGCGCTTTTAATGATGATCCTGTGGACGTGGAGGCACAAATTATACGAGTTTTTTTCCGCCGGGAGAGAGTTATAAAACCGCGTATTGATGTAATTTAATTTCCTAATGATTATTTGAAAGAGTGTTATCGGTTTTTAAGGAAATCATTAATTTTTTCTCTTGAAACCGCATATTGCTAATGCTCAAATTAATTAAACACATTGAGTACTGTTAACTTAAATAATTGCAATTAGGTCAAATTAATAGACCTTTTTGAGTATTCAGAACTTTTAGATATTTTAAGTAATCGTGAGTACGTAAGTAACAGTAACCGTCACTTTAAAATTCCACCAAGTAAAACTCTATAGAGCGCTGGTGGCTCAGTGGTAAGTGTTTTACCTGCCATGTGAACGGCCCGGGTTCAATCCCCGCGCTGGCTTGTCTGATGTGGTGAAAGCACCAGCAATTTATTTGATTTGCAACAAGTTCAACAAACTCAAAAATTTACAGTTCTGTTTACTTAAAATTGGAAACATCATCACTTTAAAAATTTATGTAACTTATTACAGTGTACGTGGCACTTCGGGGGTTTTTTTGCATCATGGCATTTTTTGTACAATGTGGGTGATGTAGAGCATGTGGGAAAGGCAACTGTGTGTAGAGACGTTCACACAGTATGTCTGGCACTTAAACACTTTTTACACACCGTAAACCCGATTAAGTTGGCAAAACTCGAGGTTGCAAAACTTGAGATAAGCAGTTACATCAATTTTTTAAGTAATGATGTTTCCAATTTTAAGTAAACTAGATATAGTTTTTTAAATATATTATTGTGGCAGTTGTGGGGAATCGAACCCGGGTCATTCGCATGGCAGGTGAAACACTTACCGATTACTTAAAATATCAAAAGGTTCTGAATAATCAAAAAGGTCTATTAATTTTACCAAATTGCAATTATTTAAGTTAACGGTACTCAATGTGTTTAATTACTTTGAGCATTAGGGTTTACAGTGTATAATAAAAGGGAAGCCGATGTCAAATGTGCTATTTAATACTCTCACGCATTTACTCTGTCTGTTATTTTTTGCCAAGCCAACTCTCTTTCTTTAGCTGATGCAGCCGTATTGCTTTTTTTCATTATTATTGGCTTGAATTCTTCATAAGCTGCATTAAAACCTCCTCTGTGAAGTATGCCGCTCGCTTTTTTTCACTTTGATTTTTCATTTTGACTCGTGAAATCGGCGATCCATTGAAAATGTCTTTATGTAGCTCTGTGCACGCGCATTAACTCTGGGTAACCAGTAGGAGGTTGATAACTTTCTCTTCTCAGGGGTTTTGGAACAGACATACTCATGGTATGCGGGTTTGGAGTAAATCAACCCTGAGGTTAAGTTTTACCAAATGGTAAGTTAACCCAGCTTTCTGGAATACCCCCCAGAGCCCATATAAACAAACCAAAAATAAAACACAATCAAAACAGAACTAAATCAAACCAAATGCCCACTGACAGTATTAATGCTCGACCCAGTTTCCCAGCACAACCAGCTATTTATAGCAATACTAATGAGCTACCTCAGTTCAGGTGAGGTCCAGCATCACCTGACCGGGGTGTCTTCTGGGAAACTGAGTCAACTAACAAAAAACTACAAAAAAAAACATGCACACAGTGACCTCTAGGGGTGGACCCTTACAACATGCTTCCTCTGGGCAACATAATTCATGAGCATGGTATTAATTTTCATTGTTATGCTGATGACACATAGTTATATGTGTCAGCAAAACCAGATGATAAAAACCAACCTACTAAAGTTAAGCAATATGTGCAGGACATAAGAGATTCGATGTTAATTAACTTCCTTCTGCTTTATGTAACCGGGTGGTAGTTAAAGGGGCATTGAATGTCTGTACTCTGTATGTTGTGCTTTAGGTGAAAATGGGTACAGGGCCCTTTAAGAGACTGGCTGACGTCATCACGCGCGCATGTTACTCGGTGCACATGAGAATGTAAACCAGGAAGTTTATGTGGTGAGAGGTTTCACCTGTAGCGGTTTCCAGGTAAAAAAAAATTAATCCAATATAATCCATTTTTAACGTAAATCAAAATGTTTGGAAAGGATTGCGAGTCACTTGTAATTGGGTTTCTTGGTTATGCTGATGTATTTTTGCAGTAATTTGTGTGAGTAAAAGATTAATGTGTGCCACTGTTAGCATAGTGTGAGCTACATATTGGATCAGTGGTCTCGGATTCCTATTATTGTAAAATGCCTTAAATATGACATTTGTGTTTGTTTCTCCAAAAATAGTTTAAAAGCATTCATTTTAAAGTTGTGTGTTGATTTTCATGTAGGACGTGAAATCTATACAAGTTTCCCAGGTGTGTTTGGCCTATTGGGGTGTTAAGACTGAGGTTGGAAAGTAAGTGAACTGTACAATGTCATTTACTGTTTTTGTTTTTTTCCAATGATGTAGTTAATGCCAAGGGCATGTTGTATGTTCTTTTTCTTTTAGAATCTTTTTCTTTACTGGCTGTTTGTTTATTTGTTTATTTTTTTATTATACAGCACATAGTGATGTTAATGTATATCACGATAGCCTTGTGTTAATATTTGTCCATTTCGGGGAAAAGATTGGCTCTAAAATTTGTTTGACTTATCCTCTTATTTATTCTTCTTCCACATCAAAATTAACAGTAAACATGCATTGTTAATTGGAATAAAACAACCCCCAGTTGAATTTGTTGGTCTTCTGCGCATTATTCCAGTGGCCACATTTATCCTGACAGAAGTTCTAGTCATAGGACCACAAGAAGCTAGAGGCAAGCTTTCTGATCTGCAAGTAACTTTAAATTAAATTAAATTTTATTTGTATACATTGTCGCAAAGCAGCTTTACACAATCAAAAGAATTAAGTTTGTATGAAATGTGAATGTGTATGAAGCAAAATGATAAGATTGTCCCTGATGAGCAAGCCGAGGGCGGCGATGGCAAGGAAAAACTCCCTGAGATGGTAATAGGAAGAAACCTTGAGAGGAACCAGACTCAACAGGGAACCCATCCTCATCTGGGTGAAAACGGACAGACGAAATTCAAAATGTTGTGATAATCATCTTGATCACTCATTCACAGAAAACAATATATTCATTTACATTTTCTAAGACACTTTTTGTTTTGGAAAGGCCATATGCGAGGAGGCGTGAATGATCATGAATAATGTTCTACTTCACACTAGAGAAGACAAAGACCCGAATAATGATCTGCATAATGAGCCTTTCAGTCAGGTATATGACACAGCATGTGAGCGTGTCCTGCCTCTGGTCATTATCAGATAATGAAGTGCGACAGAAAGACTGTGCCTCTCCTCGGATTCATACGGGTTACATAAAATGAGAATATTTATTTTTTATTTAACTTGCTTTATTTAAAGACCCTTATAGACCTTATATAGACCCTTTAAGGGTTATATAGATATATTTCTCATGTTGGTGTTTGAAGTATTCGCGGAGTTTCAGTTAATTTTAGTGACGGTTTCAGAAAGATATTCACGGAGACTGAGACGGCTGAAAGTGTACCCTGTTTATTTTCTTTATTTTACAAAAGCACAATATTTTGCACAATATTTTGTTCATAAATAAAAGTAGACTCTTTACAGATTTAAATAATGTACTACACATATATATATTAAAAAATGACAGAGCATTTAAATTTTTTTTTTATGGTTACCAGAAAAAAATGCACTTGGACCCGCCGCCGACTCCTAAGAGTTTTAAGTCGGTGACCTGATTTCCCGCAGTAAAAACAGGCCCCTTCCACTTGATGACATCATCTCTCATCAAGGAAAAGCCCTGGGTGGAGTAAACCGGGTAGGTCTATGAAGGCGGAGACATGAATCCACTTAGCTGGCCAAATCAATTAGCCCCTGGAGTGATGAGGGTAGTTTATGGGAGACTAGTTCATTCTTGAGCGTCTCAGTTAAGCCTTCGAGGAACGCATTGCACAGGGATCAGTCGTTCCATCCACTGGAAAGCACCAGGGTCTGGAACTCCCTGGTGTAGTTGTAGGCTGAGCGTGTGCCTTGTCGGCGTCTCAGTAGTTTAGGTTCAGCTTCCCTGTCATGACATGAACGGTCGAACACCCTCTTCATTTCCTTGGCAAAACTCTCGTAATTGGAGCAGCAGGGGTCATGGGTGTCCCAGAGCGCAGTGCTCCATTCCCGGGCTCGTCCTGTGAGAAGTGTGATGACGTATGCCACTTTAGAATGTTCGATGGTGAAGGTGGAGGACTGGAGTTCAAAGATGAGAGAGCATTGGGAGATAAAGGAGCGACAGGTTCCTGGACCTCCTTCATAGGTGGGGGGAGCGGGGAGGCGTGGCTCTCATTGCTCACCAGAAGTCCCACTTGGTGCTGGAGAGAGTCTGAGCCTTTGGAGCTGGGAATTGACATCTGCAAGTGACTGCTTAGTGGAGAGCAGGTCCTGTTGATGTGCTCCGAGCAGGGCTCCTTGGCTCTCTAGTTCCGCTCTCATGTGGTCAAAATCCAAGGGCTGATCTGGCAGATGCGCACGAGATGGAATTTCCGATTTCTCTCTCGCTCTCTCCGGATCAGGAAGTTTTAGCTTCCACTTCAGGGACAATCTTATCATTTTGATTCATACACATTGCATAAAAACTTACTTCTTTTTATTGTGTAAAGCTGCTTTGCGACAATGTCAATTGTTAAAAGCGCTATATAAATAAAATTGAATTGAATTGAATTGAATTGAACTTCGCAAGCGCGCTCCAGCGCGGAAGAATCCTCCTCTCTCGCTTCCATGGAAGTAGCCTCCTCACAACGCTCCTCCAGTGCTGACAGAGCTTATGAGGAATTATTAGAGGTTATAACGCATGCGGTCGAGCGATTGCATATCGACTGGCCGCAGAAGCGAGATTCCCCCAAGAGTTTGAGATTGGACGACAGGTTTCTGTCAGGTGGCCGGGGGGAGGAGCCTCAACGTCTCTCTCTCCCCTTCTTTGGTGACCTCCATGATGAATTAACTCTTTCATGGAGCAGGCTATATTCATCGTGTGTTTTTGTACCATCGACTTAGACTTATTCGAATATCGTTGATCCGAAAGCACGCGGTTATACGTTGATGCCCCAGATAGAAGAGACTCTTGCGGGCTATCTCTCTCCTGGGACATCATCTTCCCTGAAAAAGCCTACCCTTCCCTCCAAACTGTGTAGATTGACATCTGCTTTGGTGGGGAAGGGTTTTCAGGCAGCAGGTCAGGCTGGCGCTTCACTGCACACCATGGCAGTTTTGCAGGCTTACCAGGCTGACCTACTGAAGGACCTGAGCACCGGCGGGGTTATTGATGACAAGGCATTTGCAGAGCTGCGCCGAGCCACAGACCAGTCTCTCCATGCAACCAAGCAGACGGCCCGTGCTGTGGGGCGTTCTATGGCTGCCATGGTATCCACGGAGAGGCGTCTGTGGCTGAACCTCACGGGCATCAAGGTCTGTCGTGCTATACTCCTTGATGCCCCCGTCTCACCTTCCGGCCTTTTTGGCGACGCTGTTAATTCCGTCGCCACTAGGTTTCGGGAGGCGAAGCTATATGAACAGGCCTTTGGGAGGTTCCTTCCCCGCCAAGAACCGGGACTGTCGGCCACCCGGCCCTGGCTAGGTCTGGCCCCTATCAGGCGTGGGGTGCAGGAGGAGAGCATGACCAACCGCACACCGCCTTGTAAAGACTGGGGTGGGGCTCGCCGCTCTTCTCAGAAATCTGCTTCAAAAAGATCGGATCTGAGGAGCTTCCTCTCTTCGAAGAAGAAGCCCTGAGGTTCATGCGCCTGGGGCCGTGGGGGTGTCTCCCCCCAGGGAGAGGCGCCTGGATTTTCATCACAGAACAGGGCCTCCTCCCTGGCACTCCCGGGAGGCCGGTGTTCAATCCCCGCCACCATTGGTGTTTTGGGGAGCGCCGGTCTCCAATGAAAAGTTGGGTGTTCGGGCATCTCCTGCCATACTTCAGGATACCCAACACCTAACACCCCCCCATCCAGCCAAAGTGTCAAAGCTTGTGCCCCTTTCGGAGAAGCTGGCAGCGTGGCAACTACTGCCAGGCATATCTCCTTGGGTACAAAAGACTGTAGGCACAGGCTACAGGATTCAGTTTGCACATCGTCCTCCGCGTTTCAACGGCGTGGTCTTCACTTCCGTGAAATCGGACCGAGCACATCTGCTGGCCCAGGAGTTAAAGACTCTGCTGGGCAAAGGGGCCATAGAACATGTTCCCCTTCCAGACAGAGAGTCGAGCTACTACAGTCTGTACTTTTTGGTGCCCAAGAGAAGGGGGGGGGGTTGCGTCCGATCTTGGATCTTCGCGGTTTGAACCGCTATCTCAGGAAAACCAGATTCAAAATGTTGACTGTCAAAATGATTGTTTCTCAAATTCAACTAGAGGATTGGTTTGTGACAATCGATCTCAAGGATGCATATTTCCATATAGGAATATTGCCACAGCACAGGAAGTTCCTGAGGTTCACTTTTGGGGGCGAAGCTTACCAGTATCGGGTCCTTCCATTTGGCCTAGCTCTGTCACCCCGCACATATACAAAATGCATGGATGCAGCTCTGTCTCCTTTACGACTCCAGGGCATCCGTATTTTAAATTACATAGATGACTGGCTGATTCTGGCCCAGTCTCAGGAGCTAGCGCTTCGACATCGGGATGTCGTCCTAGCCCATCTTCATTCTTTAGGATTGAGACTCAACGCCACTAAAAGCATTCTCCTTCCTGTTCAGAGGACAACATATTTGGGTGTCACATGGGTTTTCGGTCACAATGCGGGCACAGTTGTCTCCTGCTCATGTCGAATCCATTCTCAACACCCTGAAGGAAATCAAGCTAGGCCAGAAGGTCACTGTTCATCACTTTCAGAAATCTTTAGGCTTCATGGCGGCTGCGTCCACGGTGATACCTTTGGGCCTTCTCCACATGAGAGCATTTCAGCTGTGGCTAAGAGCCAGTGGGTTTCATTCAAGGGCCAACCCCCAGAGGCTAATAAGGGTTACGCGCCGTGGGCTTCGTACCCTTTGTATGTGGTTCAGACCCCGGTTTCTGACTTTGGGTCCCACTCTAGGTTCGTCTTGTCTCGTACATAAATCGCCAGGGTGGACTGCGCTCGCGCCGCTTGAACAAGCTAGCGCACCAGGTTCTGCTTTGGTCACAGGACAAGATCCTGTCCCTCAGGGCAATTTGCATTCCAGGGAATATGAATGTAGGAGCATACTTGCTATCCAGACAAGCTGTGAAACATGGGGAATGGAAGCTCCACCCCGAAGTAGTCAGTGAAATCTGGGAAAGATTTTACGTAGCAGAGGTGGACCTCTTTGCCTCACAAGAGGCAGCACAATGCCCCCTTTACTACTCTCTGACTCTTCCAGCTCCCCTGGGTCTGGACGCAATGGCCCACACGTGGCCCAGGTTATGCCTTTATGCGTTTCCACCTATAGTTCTGCTTCCAGGAGTCCTGGCCAGGGTCCGTCAACAGTGGTTGCGCCTCTTATTGATAGCGCCCAGAGTGTGGTTCTCGGATCTAATATCCCTCCTCGACGGCTCACCCTGGGTGATTCCAGTGAATAGGGATCTTCTGTCTCAGGCGCAGGGGACAATACTTCATCCCCGGCTCGAGCTCTGGAACCTTCACGTTTGGCCCCTGAATGGGACCAACTGAGACATGCTGGGCTTTCAGCCAGCATAATTGAAACTATTTTAAGTGCCAGGGCTCCCTCCACTAGAAGAACTTATGCTCTCAAATGGAGTGTATTTGAAAATTGGTGCATGGCAAGACATATAGACCCAGTTCACTGCCAGATTGTTTCAGTGCTGGAGTTTCTGCAAAAAAAACTTGTCCTCGGGCTTATGCCCTAGTACGCTCAGAACGTACGTAGCTGCTATTTTGGCTTGTCACGCTCTGAATGATGGGGTTTCTGTGGGCAAGCACCATTTGGTTGCCCATTTTATTCGTGGAGCTAAACGGTTGAAGCCACCCACTAGAGCGACGGTCCCTTCATGGGACTTAACTATCTTACTCGAAGGCCTGGGCGACACCCCTTTTGAACCACTAGAGTCAGCGCTTGTCAGGCTTCTGTCTCTTAAGATGGTTTTTCTTATGGCTATAGACTTCTTTGAAGCGGATTGGGGATCTGCAGACTCTGTCAGTCTCCCCATCCTGCCTAGACTTTGCCCCTGGGCTAGTCAAAGCTATTCTGCATCCTCACCCGAACTATCTTCCCAAGGTTCCATTCTCGACCATGCACCCAGTGGTTCTCGAAGCCTTCTGTCCTCCGCCTTTCACAGCTCTGGAGCATGAAAGACTTCACTTACTGTGTCCAGTACGTGCTCTTAGGATCTACGTCCACCGCACTAGCCAGTGGCGTAAGTCAGAGCAGCTCTTTATTTGCCATGGGGGTCGCAACCGGGGGGCGGCGGCCACTAGACAGACTCTGTCACACTGGGTGAGAGATGCTATTGCCCTAGCCTATGAGGCGCGTGGTCACACTTCGCCTCTGGGAATCAGGGCTCACTCAACCAGGGGAATTGCCTCATCGATTGCCTTGGCAAGATGCGTCCCCCTGCAGGAGGTGTGTGATGTGCCGGGCTGGTCCTCTCCACACACGTTTGTTAGATTTTATAGTCTGGATGTCAATGCTACTCCGAGTTCGTGGATCCTTGAGTCAGCATCCCAGAGCTAGGTCTGAGACCTCCTCGGCTTGTGCGCACACGCTACACAACCTGGGGGTCCAGATACTTGCGGTGCGGCAGCGTTGGTATTCTCGTTCCCATAGCGTTTTCACGCAGCATCGAGTGTAGCTTTTGAAAGGGAACGTCTCGGGTTACTTGGCTGTAACCCTGTTCCCTGATAAAGTGGGAACGAGATGCTGTGTTCCGATGCTGCACTGCTGGTGTGCCTGGACGTCCTTCAGACAAAATAGACCTGAGGTTGGTTCCGGTTCACTCCTATTTATAACCTGCAGGTGCACCTTATTCGGTGACGTCATGCCTGGCACAGGTTATAAGCCGAAGGTATTCAGCGGTTTTGACATGCACAGGCTTCACAACCGGGCAACAAAGAGATGTTCCCATAGCGTTTTCACGCAGCATCTCGTTCCCGCTTTATCAGGGAACAGGGATACAGCCAAGTAACCCAAGACGGTCAGTCTGCGAAACAGCAGAGCCAAAACGGAAAGTGAGAGTCGAAATCAAAAAGACGAGCGGAGTTTCAGTAACCATAAGATCAAACAGCGAGGCGATTCATCCGAAAACGTGAACGAGAAGCCGAAAACCAGAAGGGGAAGCGCAAGGTCAAAACCGGAAGATCAAAGAGCTGGGAGAACAAATCTGAAACGAGAGGCACAGATGGGGTGGAAATGGGGGCATGGGAAACACACGTGATGGGCTACATAAAACATGAGCATATGGGGAAGAACTATAGCATGGGAAAAAAGACGGCAGACGGGGTGAATCATGACAGGTATTAAGATTAGGAAGCAATTATTTTTTCGCCATAGGTTCAGGCAGGTTTGGACAGCTTTTGTCCCTTAATAAATGAAATCATTAATTTAAAACTGCATTTTGTATTTACTCTAGTTATCTTGGTGTAATAGTATTTGATTGATTCTGAATGCCCTGCGATGGATTGCCACCATGTCCAGGGTGTACCCCGCCTTGTGCTCTAAGTCTCCTGGGATAGGCCCCGAGCCCCCCTGTGACCCTGAATACAGGATTAAGCAATATAAATGTGAGTGAGAGTTAGTGAGTGAATGAATTTGAATCATTTAAATGTTACAAATATGCAACAAAATAAATAAAAACACAGGAAGAGTCTCGATTTATATTTGATTATGGTCTGAATATCAAAAAAAAATACTAATTTATTCTCGTGAACAAATATACAAATACTGCCAAAAAATAGGTATTTGTTATGTATTTATCTTTTACATTAGCAACTATACATGTTCAATAATAAAAATAAAAAAAAATAGATAAAATAACCATCTCAAATTCAACCCATTTTGGCACAATCCATCAATCATCCCCCACATATGACCACATCATCAACCCAACCACTAGACTTGGAAAGTCTTTTGCTATTGTTGTCACGAGCAACCGGAGGATAGACACAACAGCCTTAGCAGTTAGCCCATGTAGCGTGGATGGTAAACCCAAACGCGGAGGTTGCGCGAGTAGGCAGGATAACCACGCATTTAGTCTAAGAACTCTCTTACGCATAGAGCAAGGATCTACACAAATAAACCCGCGTTCTAGCAACACACACTCAATCAAAGAAGCAACCCGAATCGGTGAGTACTCACAGAATAGTTGGCGAAGCATCGGCAAAGGCATGGGCAAACTCAATGACTGAGCAATGTGAGGCGCCATTTTTTCTCCTTTTATGCTTCCTGGTTCACGACCGTCCTACTTCCAGGTCCTAGTGCCGGTCGTGTTACAAGTGTGCATGACAGTACCCCCCTGTTCAGGACCGACTCTCGACGGTCCTGGGGTGGAGGATACCCGACGACGGTAGTCCCGGATGAGTTCGGGGTCTAGGACGAACCGAGCCGGAATCCAAGATCGCTCCTCAGGACCGTAACCTTCCCAATCGACCACGTACTGGAGCCCTCTGCCCAGAGGACGTGAATCAAGGATCCGGCAAACGGTGCAGGCAGGACCACCCTCAATGATACGGGGAGGAGGAGCAGGGTGGGTGGGTGGAACCATGGGTGATGTCATGAAGGGTTTGAGTTGTGAGATGTGGAATACCGGGTGGATCCGGAGCGCCGCAGGCAGCCTGTAGGTGGCAGGATTGACACGGAGGGTGATACGATATATAGTTTTTTGGATTTCGTGTAGAGGTGTAGGTTTTGTGTGGACAGCCATACGTTGTCACCTGCGTGGTACAATTGTCCCGGAGGGTGTCGACGGCGATGTTGTAAGGTGTAGCGGATGTTGGCGCGCTGAATGGCCTCCTTGGCTTGAATCCAGGACTGTCGACACCTTCGGACCAACTGTCTGGCCGAGGGTACTTCAACCTCCGGTTCTTGATGTTCGAACATCGGATGTTGGAAACCCTGGCATACCTCAAATGGGCTCAACTTCGTGGCGGAGGAGACGTGGACGTTGTGTGATAGTTCCGCCCAAATGAGGTAGCGGGCCCAGGAGCGCTGGCGGTCGGCAATGAAACATCTCAGGTAGCGCTCCAGTTGTTGGTTGGCCTGTTCCATCTGACCATTAGTTTGGGGATGGTAGCCTGAGGAGAGACTGCAGGTAGAATTGATCAGACGGCAGAAGGCCTTCCAGAATCATGCAGTGAACTGGGGCCCCCTGTCCTTTGGGAACCCATGCAGACGGACTACGTGCTCTAATATCAGCTCGGCTGTCCTTTTAGCTGACGGGAGTCCAGTGAGGGCCACCAGGTGCACAGCTTTGGAAAACCGATCCACTATGGTCATGATGACATTCTTTCCCTCTGAGACCGGCAGGCCCGTGATTAAATCAATGGCAATGTGCGTCCTGGTGTTGGTTAGTTGGAGGTCTTGGCCCTGGCGCACACTGGGCACGCCTGGACGAACTCCTCGATGTCCTTGGCCATTGAGGGCCACCAGAAAGTGCGCTGAATGTATTTAAGGGTGCGCTGCATGCCTGGGTGCCCCGACAGCGGCGAGGAATGGCCCCACTTGATGTTCCCGGGTACGTAGAGTCATCCAGGCAGCACACCTGCCAGTTCGGTTTCCGTGGCCTGTGCCTGGCGAACCCTCGTCTCCAGTTCCCAATGGAGCAGGGCGATGATCTTGGAAGATGGCAGGACAGATGGAAGTCATAGTGCTCGAAGAACAGAGCCCACCGCACCTGCCTTGGGTTGAGTTGTTTCAAATTCCTGATGGTTATGAGGTTTTGGTGGTTGGTCCAGTCGATAAATGGTTCTCTGGTGCCCTGGAGCCAGTGTCGCCATTCTTCCAATGCCCACTTTATGGCCAGCAGCTCGCAGTCCCCTACCCCGTATCGCTGCTGAGTGGGGTAAAATTTTTTGGAGAAGAAACTACAAGGGTGTAGTTTCTGGTCTGGACCCCGTTGGGAGAGAACAGCCCCAGCGCCCACATCTGAGGCATCCACCTCCACAACTAACTGTTGGTTAGCATCTGAATGGAGGAGAATTGGAGCGGTGGTGAATCGATGGCAAAGTTTGTGGAATGCGGTGATGGCTGTGGAGTTGAGTTGAAAGTGATGAGATGATGGGCGAGTCAGTGCGGTTAAAGGTGCTGCGACTGTACTGTAGTCCCGGATAAAGTGACGAGAGAAGTTCGCAAACCCAAGAAACCGTTGAAGTTGTTTGAGAGTCTTGGGTAGGGGCCAATGACGTACAACCTCCAGTTTCTGTGGGTCCATGGCCACACCCTGGGGCGAGATGACAAAGCCCAGGAACGTGGTGGAGCGCTTGTGAAAAGCGCACTTCTCCAACTTACAGTACAGTCGGTGGGCGAGCAATCTTTTGAGGACCGCCATGACGTGTTGGGTGTGTTCTTCGGCAGTGCGGGAGTAAATTAGAATATCGTCTAGGTAGACGAATACCCATTGGCCCAACATGTCCCTGAGAACGCCGTTAATGAAGTGCTGGAAAGTTGCTGGAGCATTACAGAGTCCAAAAGGGATGACCAAGCTTTTGTAATGTCCAGTCGGGGTGATAAACGCTGTCTTCCACTCATCGCCCTCTCTGATACGCACCAAGTTGTAGGCACTCCGGAGGTCCAACTTTGTGAAAATGGTGGCACCAGAGAGGGCGTCCAGGGCTGAGTTGGTAAGAGGCAGCGGGTGTTTGTTTTTTATGGTGATGTTGTTTAGCCCCCGATAGTCGACACAAGGGAGTAAGTCGTCCGAATTTTTCTTTATGAAGAAAAATCCAGCGGCAGCGGGCGAGGAGGAGGGTCGGATGGTACCTTGGCGGAGAGCGGATGACACATACTCCTCCATCGCCCACGACTCGATGGTGGAGAGAGAATATAGATGGCTGCGGGGTGGAATGGAGCCTGGCTGGAGTTCAATAGCCAGGTCGTAGGGGCGATGAGGAGGAAGGTGGTTGGCACGTTTCTTACAAAAGTTATAAAAACTTCAGCCAGGTCCTGATATGCAGTGGAGATGGCGTTGGTCGACATCAGGGGCCTCGGACTCCCTAGAGCACATCCCAGCCGGCGCCCGTAGGCAGAGTTCGAGGCAGGTCGGACCCCATTGTAAGATCCGGTTTTGAGACCAGGAGATGAGAGGGTCATGGTGAAGTAGCCAGGGATATCTGAGGATGATGGGTGGTGATGAGATGGAGGTGAGGTGGAAGCAGATTAATTCTTGGTGTTGATCAATGGTGAGGGTGATGGGTCGAGTCTGGGTGGTGATAGGGCTGGAGGAAAGGGGCTGGCCGTCGACGGATGTTACTCGAACAGGCTGGGATAACGCTTCAGTTTCCACCCCCAACTTTTTGGCATAGGAGGAGTCAATAAAGTTTCCGGCGGCACCAGAATCGATGAACGCGGAACTTTGGACTCGTTTGTGGCCAAATTGGAGGTGTACCTGAACCAAGAGACGCAAGATGCTGGGCGCGGTGGCGGCGAGATGAAGGGGACCCAGTGAACTCCACCCCTGGTTCACCGGGCCTGGCCGTTTCCCGGGCGTAGAGGGCAGATGGCTCTATGGTGCGCTGCTGACCCACATTAGGCGCAGAGTCCCTCCCTGAAACGTCGCTCTCGCTCTGCAGGGTTCAAGGAGACGCGTCCTAATTGCATGGGTTCCCCGGCTCCTGTGTCAACCACGGCGGGAGGTGGAGATCCGGCGGGTGTCATAGTGGTGGTCATGAAAGCTGGTGGTTGAGGCAGGGTGCGGGGGGCTGGCCTCGGACGAAAGAGCAGGCGCTGGTCAATCCGGAGGGCGAGTTGAATCAATCCCTCCAGCGTGGTCGGAAGCTCTCGTCCGGAGAGCTCATCCTTGATGCGTGAAGCCAGTCCCTCGTAGTAGGCCGTTCGGAGGGCAGTGTCCCCCCAGGTAGTCTGCACAGTGAGGGTACGGAAATCCGCGGTGTAGCGGCTCACGGACGACCCACCCTGCCGCAGATGGTACAGTTTACTGTCGGTCTCCCCCTCAGCAGCAGGATGTTTGAAAGTCAATTTTAGTTGGTGGGTGAACTCTCCATACGAGTAGGCCATGTCCGAGTCTGATCTAAGAACCGCCGTGGCCCACTCTGCTGCCTGCCCGGATAGCAACGAGACGAGAAGCGCAACGCACAGTCGGTCTGTGGAACGGCGCCGCAGCCGCCCCGCGGAGGGTCGCATTCTCCTGCCGTAGCCCCGCCACCTCGCGGCGCAAAACCGCGACGTCTTGGAGGTCCTTTTGGAGAGACGCAACTTCACCACGGAGCTTATTGATCAGCTCGGCATGCTGGTCAACCACATCACAGAGGCGAGCAAACTCCGCTGGGTTTTCTGCTTTGGGCTCAGTCATTCTGTCACGAGCAACCGGAGGATAGACACAACAGCCTTAGCAGTTAGCCCGTGTAGCGTGGATGGTAAACCCAAACGCGGAAGTTGCGTGAGTAGGCAGGATAACCATGCGTTTAGTCTAAGAACTCTAGATCTACATAAATAAACCCGCGTTCTAGCAACACACACTCAATCAAAGAAGCAACCCGAATCGGTGAGTACTCACAGAATAGTTGGCGAAGCGTCGGCAAAGGCATGGGTGAACTCAATGACTGAGCAATATGAAGCGCCATTTTGTCTCCTTGTATGCTTCCTGGTTCACGACCGTCCTACTTCCGGGTCCTAGTGCCGGTCGTGTTGCGAGTGTGCATGACAATTGTTCATCATATTCTGGTTCTTAACATTGTTTACTGATTTACGATTTTATATAATATAAAAATTATAATATAATTTGTTTAATACATTTAGATTTTGCCTAGTCTATATTGTTTGCTGATTGCCTGGATGTCTGGCTGTTATGGACCTTGACCTTTGGATCATTTGCCTGATATAAGATATATCCAGTGATACACTGCAACTGTCTCCAAGCAAAACAAAGACCCTGTATACAGGACTAAGCAGTAGATATGATAATTGAGTGTAAATGCTAAAATAATCTGAAATATTTTATTTGTACTGGACCAGGATAACTACATGGAGAAAAGTCATCTATCAAGTGCTTCACAAGTGCTGGGCAGAATACTACTGTTTGCTTGTAAGTGGCACAGTGGCATAGTGGATGCACTATGGCCTCTGTTTGGCAGAGTTACATCTGGCTTAAAACTAACACAGCATTAAGAACACCAGGAGGGCATCAGTAATGCACTCAGAGTATAGTGATTTTGTTCAGCTAGGTGTTCTGTAATTAACAGGGAAGAAAGTGCATGCGCCTCTCAGCCTGCATGGCCAGTTTCACTCCTTGGACTTTCATTGGGATGTGAACTCATACTCATTCATAATATGGTGACTGTTTATTGTTGTTTTAGAATGCAATATAAGATGTGTTCTCTCCAATCCACCATTTGTATTTGTGGCTATTGGCCTGATTCTGAGACCTACAAGAATGTCAAAGAAGAAATAATAAAACACAAAGATAAGACAGACAGGAGAATAAGATTACATGATGAAACTATTTTTTACCATTATGTATTTTCCATATTCAGGAGATAACATATTTAACCAGCAGCACTCCCACATCTCTATAGCACTTATTGCCATATCCCAGGGGACTCTGGGCTTATTGCCATATTGAGGTACACTCTGGACAGTGTACAGGGCACCATCCATTGCAGGACACAGTCATACACACATTCACACACTCTACATTAAATTTAGAAATCCCATTTAGCATGTTGGAAATGTTGGCAGTTGGGCTGTGGGAGGAAAACTGCCAAGCACAGAGAGAACATGCAAACTCCACGCACACAGACCCGAGACAAGACTCGATCCCTTTTAATCCCTATTAATATTTATCTGAACAGTAAGCCAAATGCAAATGAGTAGTACAGTAAGATTCATGCTCCACTATTGAGCAAAACCTGAGGTTCTCAGTAAACAGAAAGTGAAAAAAAAATGGTTCATATGGGGGGGAAAGTTATTGTTTATATATTTTTCTCATAATTTCACAAATCATGTGCTTTTTCAGTTTTTGATTATAAACTTATTTTTTACATGTTAGTACAGTATTGTGTGTGTGCGTGCGTGCGTATGTGTGAGGGAGGGAGGGAGGGAGAGATATTGTTGTGTTTTGCTCGTCACTATGTAGCACCTGGGTGTGTGTGATGGTAATCAGACTGTATGGATCATTTCCTAACAGTTTGCATTCATCAACATAAAACTCTACTAACAAATCTGGCCTGCACACATGGCGGCATGGTGTCTTAGTGGTTAGCACTGTGGCCTTGCATGCCTGACTCGGGTCTGTGTGCATGGAGTTTCCCTTTTCTCCCCGTGCTTGTGTCATGGCTTGTGTCAACAACTGTGAGTAGAGAAAAAGCAAATCATGTTTATTGGAGACAAACATGGAAAGACTATTCTGAACTGGTCAGACAGACAGACACGCCATGAAGCTCCAATCACAAAGTCCTCAAAGTCCCTAACTTCCTTAATTTCACATGGGTTTATATACCCGACAAGTGCTTCATCACTCCTCCTTGTTCCTTTGTTTGTGGGTTTCTTTCAGGTACTCCGGTTTCCTCTCACATTCCAAAGAATTGCAGATTAGGATAATTGTCATGCTGCCCATAGTGTGTGAATGTTGACTGGAGGTTGTGGCACAGTTGTACAAAATGGGGATAAATACAATGGTCACCATAATCCCCCGTTGGACTACAGAGATTCCTGAATAAATGAATGGATACACACATATAATAAAAACTTTAAATATTTGTCTTTACACATCTATCATCTGGTATTTTTTTTTATTATTATTATTATTTTTTTTTATTATTATTATTATTATTTTTTTTTTTTTTGTAATGACAGTAAAAAAAATTACTTAATAAAAAGTCAATACTTTAAAAGAGCATTTGGCCCTTCCTGAACTGGATTTTTTTTGCATATTTGTCACACTTTTAATATTAAACAAAGAAAACCCAATGTCAATTACTTTATTTCTCATCTGTTCTTTAGATTGCCTAATTCCTCATATCATGGCCGATGTTGCTTTTAGCGTGCTTCACTTTGTTAGACAGGTTGAATTTAAGTGATTTCTTGATTTGTCTGGCAGTAATCAGGTCTGGGTGTGGCATGTAAAATTTAACTCAGCTTTCTAAAAGAATATTGTTAATCACAGTTTATTTCTGGTTTAGCAAGAAGAGGGCCTTTACTTTTTCACATAGAGCCAGGCAGGTTTGAACAATTTTTTTTCTTAATAAATGAAATCATCGTTTAAAACCTCCATTTTGTATTTACTCAGGTTATCTTTCTGTAATAGGAAAATTTGTTTGATCTCAAACATTTAAGTGTGACGAATATGCAAAAAAAAAAATCACAAAGAAGCAAATACTTATTCACAACACTGTATTTAGACTTTTAAGTATTTCTATTTATTTTATTTAGAATTGTTCAAGATTAATTTCTGTTAAACTTATTAATATTATGTTTTTAATATTTCATATTTTTTGCTTAGATTTTTATTTTAAAAATATCATGATTAATTTCCATATGTTAAAGTTTCACACATTTTTCATTTCATCACGTTATTCAGAAATAATTATATCGGAATAATTCTATTTATTTTTGTTTATTAATACCATCTGTATGAAAGAACACACACACACATGCAGAATTATATTAATACAACATAAAATATAGGGAGAAAAATGTGTGTGTGTGTGTGTGTGTGTGTGTGTGTGTGTGTGTGTGTGTGTGTTCCGCTATACAGATGGTGTTGGTGTGTAGGCTTAAAACTGATGTGACAGAGGCCAAAACCTTTTATGATCCTGTCAGTGAGTCATTTTCAGCCTTGCACACACACACACACACACACACACACACACACACACACACACACACACACATGACTTTTTGGGCGTGAGTGTCTCTCTGTGACGTAATGTTCAGTGTATCCTGAAAACGTTTGCTATTGTTCTTGGTATTCTCGTTCTTAACTTTGTTAACTTGTTCGTTGAACTGGGATTTGTCTGGCCTACATTTCTTGCTAGTTGCCTGAATCTCTAACTGCTACAGTACCTTGAATTGTACTGACCTTTTTAGGGGCATTTACCCCATTTTGATAAATCTCATCTGCAGCACCTTGACAAGAGGACATGTTACAACTTTGGTATTATCTCCTTGTATTACCTGATCCTATTGGTCATGTATAATCTTATATATTTTTTATATATATTTATCTCTAATAAAGGGTTTGGAAAACCACTAAATGAAGAAGAGCCAGGTCAGTGCATTTTTTTTTTTACTTGACCAAGAGCATACATATTCTTAGAGCATACAAGTTCACCTCTCTTTTTAGCTAACACCACTCCACTGTATAGAGTCATTTTCAGCTATAACAACTTATTTCAACACAAAGCCACCTGATAAATACACCAAAATAAATGTTTTCACAATTTTTATTCTGACCTGTGACATCCACATATGTCTGATGTAGCAAAATAGGTAATTTTAAGATAAAATGGACTTTAAATCCCTTTATAGGATAAAAGTTGTCATTTATTGACAAATTAAATACTCTCTCTCTCGTGTCCCCCTAACTGTCCACAGCCTACTCATTATGGACTCTGCTTAATTACAGAAGAGCAGGGCAATTAGATTACAAGACCAGGAATGTTTTGATACTAAAGCGCAATTGTGCTGAAACCTACAGTACTAAACCTGATATAATCAATGAACACAACAGGGATCATCCAGATTGCCCGGCCCATCATTATAGGCGATGACCTAAAGACTGTACTTAACATTTGTTACCCAAACTACCCCAGCTCTCCACTGCAAGTCACAATTACCTGAATTCAGACCTACTTTGCATAGCACATTTTAATTTTGTGTAAATATTTATCCATCATCTTAAAAAGTGTTGTTATCTGTTGATATTCTTACTCATAGATAATACCGATTAAACCTGACGCTATTAAAGGACAGCAGACCTAAACACTTCATATGCTTAGCCCTGTTTTCATGATTGTTAGTTGTATGTACCTTTTTGTCTAAACATGAGTGAGGCTACTGTTTTGCATGTGTTTTGAATGATTATTTTAGTTGATTTGGAAAGTGTGAGCTTGGCTGGTATAGACGGATATAAAGACCTAGAGAGATCAGACGCATCACAGCAAAGATGCGATATTTACTTGTAATTTATTTCTTACTTATCTGTAAAACAGATCAGGATAAGGATTCTTCTTCTTCACCTACTTCATATAATTATAATTATACATTTAATTCATCTACAAATTCATATGGCTTCCCCACTGGTTCATCTAACTCATCAACAAATTCATCTAACTCATCACCTAGTTCACCCAGCTCAACTTCTAGTTCATCCAGCTCAACTTCTAGTTCATCCAGCTCATCTACTACTTCATCCAGCTCATCGACTAGTTCATCCAGCTTAACATCTAGTTCACCCAGCTCAACTTCTAGTTCATCCAGCTCATCTACTAGTTCATCCAGCTCAACATCTAGTTCACCCAGCTCAACTTCTAGTTCATCCAGCTCATCTACTAGTTCATCCAGCTCAACTTCTAGTTCACCCAGCTCAACTTCTAGTTCACCCAGCTCAACATCTACTTCATCCAGCTCAACATCTACTTCATCCAGCTCAACTTCTAGTTCATCTACCTCAGTTGCCAGTTCATCCAGCTCAACTACCTCCAGTTTGCTAAACACAGCTCTGATCTTGGTGATGGAGAAGAAGACCTGGGAGGAAGCTCTGCACTACTGCAGGATGAACTATACCGGTCTGGCCTGTCTGACTTCGTCCCCCGAGCTAGACCTGCCTGAAACTGAGGCTGCTCAAACACTCACTGTGTGGATCGGTCTGTGCTTCATTAATGGCAATTGGTTGTGTGTGGACGGGGAGTCAGTAGAGAGCCTGGATGCATTCCCTTCATGTCCAGTTCCACAATACCGCTGTGGTGCTTGTGACACTGAGACATACACCTGTTACAACAGAAACTGTGAAGACGAACTTAACTTTCTTTGCTACTAAAGGTGAGTAATGCAGCCAGAAAAACACATCAGAGTCTTATACGTAAGTACAAATGCTATCAGTTTATTGGCATGACATGATCTTAACTCATAAGTCATAGTTCAAATATTGCATTGAGGACAAGTTTAATTACAGGTAAGATTTGAATGTCTTTATTTTCCTTTGTTTTTCTTCATAGAAACGCATCGTTCCATGAATCTCCTTCAAGATGAGTAGATGAATGAAGCAGTAGAACGAGACAGATATATTAGAACAATTAATTTGTTGTGTTAATGTACAAAATTACTTTTGACGGTGTTTCATGTATTTGGATTGAATGTGACTGGACTAAATTTTCAGCACAATTTATGTATATGTAAGTTCTAATACACTTATTAAAATATTTATGGTAACACATGATGTTAATTCATAAAGTAGTCATAGTCAAATTATGTTTATAAAGCAACAACATTTGGCCAACGTACTGTATAATTAAGTGGTGACTACCACAAAACACTAGAAAAAGAAGACTAGTATAAGTATCCCATATACAGTAGGTACAGTATGTAGTGAAAGCAAACATTCCACCAGCACCCCTGTGCTACATAAAACAACACCAGACTACATGTAACTAAATTACACTATAACACAAGAGAAACTTAAAGGGCACAATTTGGAGGATTGCAGGATAACAAGACACTGCAAAGGACAGCTGAGAAGACCATCGTTTCCTACCTCCACAGACAATTACATTACACATCATAGATGCAAATACATGAACAATGTGGACAACCACACACATACAAAGACACCCCTCACACACTCTTTACCCTTCTGCCATATGGAAAAAAGCTACTAGAACATTTGTTTAGTCATTGCATTTATTTATTTATTTAATGAATCGCTTGCTCATTCTCTATAGCACTTATCCTGTATAGGATCGTGGAGGTCTGAAGCCTATCCCAGGTGATTCAGGACATTAAGTGGGGTACACTGTGGTTGGGGTGCTAATCTATCTCAGGGCACAAGCACACACACTCACACACACTCACTCACTATGAACAATTTGGAAGCAGCGATTTACATTTTATTTGAAATGATATTGACTATCTGTTTTAACTGTCTGGCATACAGTGACGGTGGGTCCAGTTGTGCCTCACCAATCAACTTACTTTACCATTTTACAAAGTGATTAAGAGAGCTCCTTTTTTACAGAAATATTTCCAATCCATGACACCAAGGAAATAGATTAAATGAATTCAGTAAAACACGATAAAATAAGATCTTGGTTTTAGCCACATGGAAGTGGGACGGTTTCCCCCGACAGTGTAGCCGCTGGTACCCCTTTTAACACACAGCTACACAATTCTCTTCCAAGTTCAGTTTGAAGTAAGGTATTTATATGATGACCAACATTGCACAGATTGGCTTTTCATGGTTGTGACATCATGCGTACGAGCATGTTTCCTAAAAGGTCATATATTGTTTAGATATGTTTAATTTAATATATTCAATTCAATTCAATTGTATTTGTATAGCGCTTTTAACAATGGTCATTGTCAAACAGCAGCTTTACAAAAGCAAAAGAAAATTAGGGAAATATATATGAAATGTGTAAGAAAATATGTATGAATAAAAAATGATCCTAATACCAGTATGTCTGTCTTGTTAGGATTAAGCAAGGAAGTTAATTAGCATCTTTATTAAGCTAGCTTTTTTATCTGGCATTGCTGAGACGCATAACTGTGTGTCATCAGCATACCAGTGAAAAGAAATACCATGCTTACAAATTACGTTGCCCAGAGGAAGCATGAGAAGAGAAAATATCAATGTATTTCCATGGTGTTGTGACATACAGATCTCTGTCAGCTGCTGCAGGTGAAGCAGATCCATGTGTCATGGACATGGGCATAATGGATATCTACCATTAATTTGAATACAAAGGGTGTGCCTTGGCCAGTAAGCAGTTCCTTGTGCAGGCCCACCTGACTAATTCCCAGGCAACATTTCTGTGATGTGGGCTTTGATGTAGAAACCTTCATGTAGCTGGTTGTATGGATCTTCTGGAAGAGGATAAATTCCTGGCCACTGGCTAACTTGGGTATAGAGTTAGCAAGATACATAGATACTGTACTGTCCTACTCAAAAGGCATGCTGATAATGGGGTTGCAGGGGCTGAATTTTTGGAGAAAAAAGCTTATTTTTCAAGACCTGGCAGTGAAACAAGTCCTGAATTTTCTCCAGCATATTTTGGGGCTTGAGGTGGCTTCAATGGGGATGTGAATGTATCAGGTGCATTTCCTAGGTTTTCTGAATACTCTAAGTATGGGGGGAGGTCAATGAAATTTCTCAGCCTCAGAAAAGGGTTGACAGGTTTTTAGCCACTGCATATTCCTCTACTTCATGCTGACATGTCATAGTTGCTGCTAATAACCTTTTTTTTTCTAGGATCCAGTTAGGGTGAAGTTTTCAGGCCCAGCAGGCTGTTTTTAAGTGTTGAGGAATAATTGTGTTGACTGCTGATCCAAAGTCTTGCAAACATGCTTGCCTTTATTGTCCCGGTGGTTGAGTGCCCATTGGAAGGTATTGCATTGCTGATCATGTCATCCATTGAGAAATTGGGTCAGATATTCTGGGCAGCCAAGGTGAGGGTATGGCTCAGCCTCAACCCACCTAATATACAAAGCCACCTTGATCCATAATTTGAGGGCTCTACTCTTTTTTGTCAGCCTCTCTTTTTATGATAACAGTGTATGATCAAACCCTAAGGTGTATCTACTGTATGTGTGTATACTCAATGTATTTGTTCATTTTATTTAAAGTGATTGTCTACTATAAACAAACCCAGGGTTGTAACACAGGGTTTATGATTCGAATGCCATGACTTCAGTTTTATATTCATTAAAAAAACAAAAGGACAAAACAGCTGTCCAATCTTTGACATCTTTGACATCATTGCCACAATGCAACAGTCTCCATTTCAAAAACTGAATCATCCCCAAACAGAACCTCTAATGTCTACAAAATATTACAGATTATATATAAGAGGAAATCAAGGATATCAGGAAATCAACATCACCGGATTGTGTAGATAGATTTAAAAAAATTTTTTTTACATTTTTATTTAAAAAACATCAGTAGAATGGGCAAAAGATATTAATCCAAGATTAATACAAACATTAATCCTTAGTTAGTGGGGTTGTAGCAAGTGAG
Organism: Clarias magur; assembly: GCA_013621035.1. Lineage (NCBI taxonomy): Eukaryota > Metazoa > Chordata > Actinopteri > Siluriformes > Clariidae > Clarias > Clarias magur. The sequence goes on along the minus strand of QNUK01000830.1, from coordinate 142,111 downwards.
GCATAAGTGCAGAGATTAAGACTTGCTGTTTTTAATGAAAATAAAAATACATAAACAAACAAACAACTAAAACATACATAAACTAAACCAGAGGCTATGACAAAACAAAACCAGGAACAGATTAACAAAACAGCATTCCAACAAATAAAAGAACATGTGCAAGACAAAGACTGAACTCAAAACATGGCTACTTATTGGCAAGGCAAGGCAAGTTTGTTTGTATTGCACATTTCAAACACAATGATAATTCAAAGTGCTTTACATAAAAGAGAAGAAAATAATGATAAAAGAAAACAATGTCAATAAAACTTTTTTAAAAAGTATTTTAAAAATGTTGATTTAAGATACAAATAATGAAACAAATGTATATATTTTTTTAATCAGAATAAAACAGTTAAAAATATTAGATAAACATAAAATAACGCAGTCAGTTCGGACGTACAGTAGCACAGCGCTCATTCAATAAATGCACCGCTAAACAGATGAGTTTTAAGTTTAGATTTAAATGTGACTAGTGTTTTTGCACATCTGATCTCTTCTGGTTCCAACTGCAGGCAGCGTAATAGCTAAAAGCGACTCCCCTTGTTTTGTGTGAACGCTTGGTATTTCTAACTGACTCGATCCTAATGATCTGAGCGTCTGTTAGGTTTATATTCAGTGAGCAGATCTGCAATGTATTTAGGTCCTATAGGCCATTGAGTGATTTATAAATGAGTAAAGGTTAATTAAAATCTATCCTAAATGCTACAGGCAGCCAGTGTGAGGACCTGAGGACGGGTGTGATGTGCTCAGATTTTCTAGTCAGAATTCTGGCAGCAGCGTTCTGGATGAGCTGCAGCTGTCTGATGGTCTTCTTGGGAAGGCCGGTGAGGAGACCGTTACAATAATCCACCCTGCTGGTGATAAAGGCATGGACAAGTTTCTCCAAGTCATGATTGGAGACAAAACGTCTAATTCCTGCAGTGTTTTTGAGATGATAGTATGCTGATTTAGTTACTGCTTTGACATGACTACTGAAACTAAGGTCTGTCTCCAGAATCACCCCAAGATTCTTAACTTGGTTTTTAGTAGTTTGACCCCTAGAGTGAACGTCTGCATTCACCTTCAGAGCTTCATCTTTGTTTCCAAATGCAATGACTTCCTTGTTTAACTGAAGAAAATTTTGGCACATCCAGCTGTTAATTTCATCAGTACATTGGCAGAGGGAGTCTACGGGGCTGTAATCATTTGGAGATAAGGCTAGGTAAAGCTGGATATCATCAGCATAGCTGTGATGGGCAATTTGGTTCTTTCTCATTATCTGACTCAGTGGGAGCATATACAGGCTAAACAGGAGCGGTGCAATAACTGAGCCTTGTGGGACTCCGCATGTCATGGACGTCCACATAGACTTATGCTCTCCTATACTAACATAATAACCTACTTATGGCTAAATTAATTAGCTACCTCGGTTCAGGTGAGTGCCCCCATCACCTGACCGAGGTGCATTCTGGGACATGAAGTCCAAAACCAAAAATATTTGGGTGCAAGGGCTGACAGCAGAGCATGTGACAATAATGAAGAATGTGAGTTGTCTAACGTATAATATTCCTTTACAATAAAACTGTATAGTTGTTGTTGTTTTTTTTCAGAAAAAAACTAGCAGATTGACAAGAGTGAAGTGCATATTAACACAGAATTAAAGAAAAAAGGAAAAGAAAAGGGAAGCCATAAATAAGGTAAAGAAGAGCTGGATTGTGAAAAAAAAAAGAATTATGAATGTTAAAAATAAAGTCACATGACATGAGAAGCCAGAGAATATTACCGGCATCAAACTGCCTTGTCTCATTTAGTGATAATAATAATAATAATAATAATAATAATAATAATAATATAATAAAAAAAAAAACTTAAATGTTTATACAAATACAAACTTATAAGCTTTATTTTTTATAATTATTACAATTATTTTAGTTTAACAAAATTTTACTCAGTTAAAAACTTTTTCCCCCCCACAAAATCCATTACATTACAAATAGGCTCAATATATCAATTATAAATGTTTTCACTTTTGTGTCAAGTGTCTCCATTTTCTTTGAGACCCCAACATTAATCAAACACACAGTGTTAAGTGGAAATTTGTGAAACTTGTCTTTTCTATACTTATGGCATATGTAACTAAAACATGGTCTGCCTTTCACACGAGTCCTAAAAGTAGAGTAGATAAAGAGAACACGACAAAACAAAGTCAAAAATACTATGCTTGCTTATTTACTCATTAAAGAACACTATCCATTAACACATCTTTTCAGGGCAAAAGAGTTTGCAACATTCCAAATAAATAAATAAATAAATAACTTTGTTTTTTTCCCCCTGATTTTTTCGCCCCAAGCTGGTCTAGCACATTTTCCACCCTCCACTTAGTTCTAACACAGCTATCAACTAGCGAGGGTGAAGGTAAACACAAGCTTCACCCAAGACCAGAAGATCCTGTTGATCCTGTTGACTAAATCTTTTGAAGCTGCTGCTCATGCATCATCAGGGGGGTCAGTAATGCACTCAGAGGAAAGTGCTTTGATTCTACAATTTCTGTGTCTTGATTTTATTTTCTCTCAGTGCTGGAATCATTGTGTGTGTGTGTGTGTGTTTACTTGTGACGGTGTAGCACCTGGGAGTGTGTGATGGTAATCAGACTGTATAGATCATTTCCTAACAGTTTGCATTCCTCAACATGCACAAACCCTACTAACAACCTACTACTATCTGCCCTGACACACCTTCGACTTACTCTACATATTATTTACTAGATCTGTATTTACAACATGATTAAATTATTTTAATAACTATTTTCCAACAGCCACAGACAATATTCACTGTAACACACAATGACTCAAAACACAGCACACTACACACTGCGTGGCAGAAACGCAAATACACAACAATGCATCGTAACAGAGAATAGCACATTGTAACACATAGTAACACTGTGACAAATACTAAAACAAAGTATTACAAGCTATTCATTGATAAAGATTAATCATTTAAATGCTAGTTGCTTTGGATAAAAGAAGTTAAGGGAGAAAATGATTATAAATAGATGCGCTAGGATTAGTGTATGAATAAGATTTTGTTGTTTTTTGCTCCTAAGTCAGTGGCAACTGAGTGCATATTAGTGTGTGTGTGTGTGTGTGTGTGTGTGTGTGTGTGTACCTTAAACTGTAGGGATAATTTCCTAACAATTTGCATTCATCAGACTGCAAAGTTCTACTCACAAACTATAACCCATGGGGCGGGGGGGGGGGCATTATATATTGCATAAACATTCTGTTGACTAATAGACAATAAACGCACAACACACTTTAATATGCAGTAACACACTGTTATACCACTAATACACTCACTATAAAAGAACACATCAAGATAGAAAAGCAAACTAACAGTTAACACAGTCTAAAAGACAATGGCATGCGTACGTTTTTCTATACATTTCAATTCAATTCAATTCTATTTTATTTGTACAGCGCTTTTAACAATTGTCATCGTTGCAAACCAGCTTTACACAATCAAAAGAATTATATAAGTTTGTATGAGATGTGAGTGTGTGTGAATCAGAATGATCAGATGGTCCCTGATGAACGAGTCGAGGGCGACGGTCAAGACAAGACCCCAGCCATGAAAGTTCCCCATCCAAACAGCCCAGACAGACCTTATAAAGTTAAATCGTTGTTATCGTTAAACAACACGATAACAACACAATCATGCAATAAAACACTATAACACAGTTCTACATCACTCTATGATATTACACTGATCATAACATACACTAATCACTGCAGCACAGAATATACCGAACAACACGATAACACACTATAACACAAATACACTTTAAGACAAAATTATACCCTCCAATGGGCAAAAACACACTCCAGGTTACTGTAATATGCAATAACACACTGCACTATTGTATATTCGGTACCACATTAACACTTTTATGGACAGTAACTCACTCACACAAATAAAACACTGTAAGAAACAAACAGTAGCACAAAATGCATGCAAACACCCTGCAGCACACGATAACTCACTACAGCACACGATAACTCACTACAGCACAGAACAACAGCAATAAACCTGTTGTGGGAATTTGTAGCACACAACTAATCATTCAGGCATAAAGTACACTTACTCGAAAGATCCTAAATTACAGTGTTACGGTGGTTTTAGAGTAAATGTGTACTGTATGCCTGTATCAGTGTACGAGTGAGTTATTCTGAGTGGTGATGTGGTTGCGTAATCCATTACACATTCCATACACACACTAATTGTTTTGTGTCTAAGCATGTGAGAGACCTGCAACAGCTCCAATTGACCCTGGGTATTAGTGTGTGTGTGTGTGTGTGTGTGTTGGTGGTTTGAAGATAATTTAGCTTAATGATGCAGGAACAGCTGCATCTATTCCTTGCCTTTAATGTACTGAATCAACAGACCCTCATCTCCAGGCTCATCTGTTTTATTATTTAAATGTATATCTAATTCAATTCCATTTAATTATTTTCTTAATAAACACATATATAACAAAGCAATCTTTTACATTTTCAGAAACTTACAAGTTCAGAATATAAGTTTTAAATTTACAGATACGCCTCTAACGAGCAAGTCAGTGGTGATTGTGTATTTAGACAGCATCAGTCTTTCAAGGGTCAGTACTCAGTCGAAACAAGAAGGCAAGGACTGAATTAAAGCTTGTGTTGGCCGCACCGTCTTATAGGCACTTTCCATTCAAGGCTACGGTTTCCCCAAGACACTGCTGAGCAGGTGTGAACGCGTTACATCAGTTTATTTGTAACGCGCAAAAATGTGTGGTGCTCTGCATGTGATTTGCAAAAGAAAAAGACGAGCAGCATGCAGTGGTTAATTTTTTGTGGTCTAAGGCTTATTTATGTAGAAAGTGTTTTGTGACAAAGAAGTGTGTATAAATGGATAAAGAAGGTGTCTTTATTAACGTGCTTGTTGCTGGAGCGCTTGCTGCTCTGTGTCGGGAAGCTGCGTGTGCTGAGGGAGTGCTGCGCGGGACGTCGGCGTGAGAGCTCGGCGTGCAGCGTGAGCCTGGGAGGAATGCGGAAGCGCGAGGAGCCGGCGAGAGGGTGATCTTCACAACGAAGCCGCTGAGCGCGTGGAGAAGTCCTGCAGGTTGGGGCTGGTTTCCGCAAAGCTTATTCATGGTCGAAGGCGAGCAGGTTTCAGGGCCAGAAAGACAATAGAGAGTCCGTGATCCGAGTTCGTAGTCGTCAAAACAAATCCGATGGTCGATAATGCAAAGTCCGTGGGAATCCAAAAGGCAAGGTCGGGGAAAAACAAAGTGTGGTCGGTATCAAGAAAGCAAGGCATAGAAAACCGCTGGAAAATTGAGCTATGGGAGGCAGTTAATAATCTGGCGACGTGGTGATGTCAGTGTGTGGTTTAAATAGGTAAGGGTGATGATTGGTGATGGCGCACGGGTGTGTGGAGAGCGGAAGGTGAGGCGGTGAGATATAAGGGGCGGTTGGGAACGTGGAACAGGAGGGCTCATGTAATCATGGCAGAGCTGTGGCTTGGCGGGTCGTGACACCCATGGCTGGTGACAACATCGCATCCTCCCTATAGTCCTAATCTCGCTCCATCTGATTTTAATCTGTTTGGTCACCTGAAAGCAGCCCTATTAGGATAAAGATTCACTTCTGATGAAGCTCAGCCTAACATATTTTTAATGAGGAACAGGTGGACAAAGTGTGTTGAAAGACGAGAAGATTGCCATGCAGCACAGGCGAGCTCTACAGAGGATGGTGCCTGACCTTTACAGTGAGCGGTGTTAGACCAAGGTGAGGAACATCATGAAGGACCTCAGCCAAACGCACAATGGACTGTTCTCTCTGTTGTGGTCAGGAAGGCATTTTTGCTCCCTGAAGGCCAACACAGAGAAACTGAAGGGGAGCTTCTTCTCACGAGCTCAACCAGAATATTACTTAGGACTAAACTGTTCAGACTTGTTTTGTTTTTTCACACCTGCCACATTAAAAAGCAAGGCAGGGAGCTTTGTTGAGAGGCCAGAGACTGGAGATACAGCATCTAGAAGAACAAAGGTCAGAGCCTAAAGTAGTGTGACAAATGATAAAAGTGAGAGCAGCTTGTGAGTAGAGCGATGCCACGGATTTGAGCGCCCATTCCTGCAGCTGTGCATTCGTCAAAATTGATGCAGATGATAAACAAACCACATCAGACCAGACCCTGGAACACTTTACTCCCCTTGAAGAGAATGAACTAATTTCACTCATCTCTTCTTCAAAATCGTCAACCTGTATATTAGATCCTATACCGACACATTTTCTCAAGCAGATAGTACCAGCAATAATAGAACCCTTGTTGAAAGTAATTAACTGTTCACTCAGTATTGTGTATATTACCAAATCCTTTAAATTAGCCGTTATTAAACCGCTAATCAAGAAACCTGACCTTGACCCCTGTCTGCTTTCTAATTACAGGCCGATATCAAACCTTCCCTTTATCTCTGGAAAAGGTAGTATCACAGCAGCTATGTTCACATCTACACAGAAATAGCATAAATGAAGTGTATCAGTCAGGATTTAGGCCTCATCACAGCACAGAGACAGCACTTGTTAAAGTAGTAAACGACCTCCTATGGGCCTCTGATCAGGGTTGCGTCACTATACTTGTGTTACTGGACCTCAGTGCAGCTTTTGACACCATTGATCATAGTATTCTCCTTCACAGATTAGAAAAGGTAGTAGGAATTAAGGGAACTGCCCTCTTGTGGCTCACATCCTACTTGACTGATCGTTATCAGTTTGTAGATTTAATTTGTAACTATTCTCAAGTGGAGTTTGGTGTCCCACAGGGTTTGGTAAATATAAATATACATTCACCTCATAGATTATGTGACCATGACCATACCTATTTGTTTCCTCTCTCGCTCTTTCCTTTCCCTCTCCCTGTCTCTCTCTCTCTCTCTCTCACTACACATGTCTCTCTGTTAAGCTGCCAGTGATCCAGACCCCCTCTGTCCTCTGGACCTGTTTGACTCATCCTGGTGTCCCTCTTCTGGTTGGAAATCTTGTCACATGGTCTGTCTGGGACACGTGTGGTGACTGGGGACGGTTCCACGTCACCATGAAGACGCTCCTGTCCTCGGCTGATACACACAGCTGTCCTCTGAGGACTCGTGACTGCAGTCTTTCGATAGTTCAGGACTGGAGTTTCCTACAGTCTACCTGAGTCTCCAATAACCAACTGGACTCCATATGAACTTAAAGACGTCTCCTGTTCTACTGAACTTGCAGCCTCCTAACACACAGTATGAGTGCAGATCAAATCCCTGCTCTCCGTTATCACCCAGATGAGGATGGGTTCCCTGCTGAGTCTGGTTCCTCTCAAGGTTTCTTCCTGTCACCATCTCAGGGAGTTTCTCCCTCAGCACCGTCGCCCTCGACTCGTTCATCAGGGACCATCTGATCATTCTGACTCACACACACTCACATCTCATACAAACGTTAATAATTTACTTTTGATTGTGTGAAGCTGCTTTGTGATAATGACATTTTTTAAATGTAAAAAATTATATATACAAATAAAATAGAATTGAACTCCTGAACCTTGTGGAAAGCCTTCCCAGGAGAGTTAATGCTGTTATAGCTGCATCATATTAAACATATCGATTAAGATTTGATTGTTACTCAAGTTCACATGCATGTGAAGGCAGATGAGCCAATACTTATATATAATATATAAACCAAAAATAAAATAAACAAACAAAGGGCAAAAAGTGACATCAGTGTTTTGCGTGTGCTGTGTGTGAGCTTGGCAGCCATATTTAATGCATTTTGGGACGTCTGACTCTCACTCGGATTCCAGTGTTGATGTGACAGTATTTTTAGGGCTGGATGATGTTGCAGTTAATTAATGTGTCTAAGACAAGTAAAAGATAAGTGATGACTCCACATTTCTAAGACTGCCTGGAATTATTCCTCTATATTAAGCCAAGCTATCTCTAGTATGTTAATACAGTCACATACACATTATTAAATCATTTGAATAAATCTTGCACTTAAAGGTGAGCTGGTGTCTGAAGGGGTATCTCACACACACACACACACACACACACAGAGCGAGGTACAGGCAGGCACATAGTCAGAAGTTCTATAGTGTTTGTGCTGCTTCACTGTGCTGTCCAAACTGTGCGTTGGATTCATTCAGCTGCTGAGTAGCGAGTCTGCTAATGTAATGGGAAAAAAAACTAAAACAGATGCTGCTCTTTCATCGTTCCGAGCTAAACACACTGCAAACCTGATTACGCTGAAATTGAGCCCAGTTTCAGAATTTTCATTTAATTATGGAGCATAGGAGAAGCGTGCCAGTGAATTTGTACTTACTATTCTAGACTCGTTCGTTCTCTCTTTTTCTCCCTCACAGCTCTCATTCTCCTTAGAGAGGACTTAATCTCGCAGATCACTTGCAGTAATGAATATATTTATGTAATGGATCACTCGCTTGTTATGCTTCCCGTACAGCTCACACGAAGAAATGAAAATAGGGTGAAAACAAAGAGCTTACACTAAGCGAACACTATTCAAATAATACCACAGGGTTAGCAAGGGAGCTAAACTGCAGAGACGAGTTTTTGGTGGTGATGATAGTTTGAAAATCCATTCTTGGCCTAAATAAACTTCAGTAAAGTGAGTCAAATGTTAGAATATTCTTATATGCTTTGTTTCTGTAACAGCAGCTCATTCACAGCTGCACATAATCACACATTCAGCACAACAGCACGGCCTCGAGGGGGAAATTGTTGTATATATAACAGTTCATCAAATGCCATTTATTATTAAACAGATTATGATTTGTTTCTTTATTAAACTGGTTGGCAGAGCTAGCGACCCAGAGTTAGTGTAATTCACAGGAGGTGAGACGAGTCTTGAACTCTTAGCGGTATTAAGTGGACAGTCCTGAGAAACTCACCAGATTTACTGCATATTTCCACTTATTCCACTTTAGAATATCAGCTCTGTTAACCTCTGGGTTCTGGGGTCGAATCCTAAATAGGATAAACTTTTTAACTGGAAAGCTAGTGCACTATGTAGGGTGTACAATAGCTAGTTGATTCCTAAGGACTTACTGTAGAAGTGATTAGTGCAGAGACGTGAGGCGTGTTGTTTGAGACGACGTGACGTTATCAGATGTGTGTGTGTCTGTGACTGGGTGTGAATGTGGGCGTGGTCAGGCAGCTGCTCTCTCCTCTCCTACAGACCGACTCTCACCCAGGCTGCGACCAGTGTAATTATGTTTCCTACATGTTATTATCGTCTCAGTGCTGTTATTGTCTATCATCACCATTCGTAGAATCGCTCTTGTTCATTCAGATTTTAGCTCAGAACTAATTGTTGTATAATCTACAGTATTTTCACTTTTTGTACATTTGTTTGTCTGAAGAGACCCAATCTGAAGCAAGGATTAGCAGATCAGAAGTTATTTTGTAAGTATGTACCCTCTCTCGAATTTATTATGCACCAGCTTTTAGTAAAAAAGCTACATAGTCACTTGTATTATGGCTTTAATCATGTACACATGCACCCTTAAGGTAACTGGACGCAGTAAGGGTACCTTCCTTACTTGAGAATGAATTTATTTGATATTTTTAATTAATTATTTTGTTACATTTCATATCATTTTTCACTTTTTTGTCAGCGTGTGATGTGAGGTACAGTATTATGCAAAAGTCTTGACCACCCATTTATTTACATTAAATTCAATTAAATGATGTATTTTAAATGAAAGAAATAGGAACGAAATGCAAAGTGCCCAAAGATACAATTTAAAATCTGGTTCTTTATGTAACATCTGCAGCAGCAACCTCATTTTCCCTCTCTTCTGTTCCACAAACTCAGCATTCAGCATCAGCAGTATACTAATCACTGGCCTGATCATCTGTCATCATCTGCACCTCTTTCTCACTGGTTCATACCTTAAGTTAGATGAGTTTCTTATGCATGAATGCATACTGTGTGGCTTTAATGAACAAAAAACATTCCTGTCTGGAGTTTGATTGCTCTCTGGCCCATTTGAGTTATATTACAACATTACTTTTCCACTTGCATGTGTGCTAGCAGGGTCGGTTCGTTGGCACTTTGTGTCCAGAAATCAAGTTTTGTCAGTAAACAGTAAAGTGTTCTGTGATCTTCACGACAAAGGGGTTTATGCTGTTTGCACTTTTACAGTAATATGATTTTGTGTTACTCATTTCAAGCAAGAGCAAAAAAGAGATGCTGGCGAGCGAATGACTGTTTATAGCTGCTATGATGTAAGTGACAATCAGAAACTTCTTTCCTGAACATAATATGCTAAGTCAGAGTGTAAATCAGTGGAAAAACAATTGTCCTTTTATTCACAGAAAAAGTCATTAGGAAAGATTTAGATGGAGGAAGTAATTACTATTTCATGACTATTATTATTCCATTCTCAGCATTAACGTCCCCCGCGATTGCCTTAAAGGCTCGATCTCAGCAGGTACGATGCAACACTCAGCAATAATCTCCTGCTGCTTGAATTATCTCTAACACCATAATCATCTGCATTAACCAGCTGAGAGAATGAACATTTTCTTCACACACACACACACACACACACACACACACACACACACACACACACACACGCAAGCTGAAAAGACAAATGGAATGTCCAGTTTGATTTCTGCTGAGGAATATATACTTAAAAATGAACCATGCAGCAGAATCGTGCCCTCTGGACCATGAAGATACTTGTTTTGTTAATTTCTTCAGTCTTTTATCTTACTTTCTGAATATCCTGACCAATCAGTATAATTATCCTCATTCCCACCCTGGTCCAATAAAAAAGCTAATTGACATAAGGTTGCTGATTTGATCTGACCCTTGAGTTCCTCAGTCATGGACAGGTGGAATGACATCATGCATTAACCTGGAGTTCACCCTCTATTAATGATCCACTTTTTCCAATAAACTGTGAACCTTGCTGAAAGGCATCTCATCATTTATAACACATGTGGCATCAAAGATCTTGTTAACTTTAATTATGACAGCCTGCTTAAAATAAAAGCCCATCTTTTCCCCACAGGCTTTTTGTCCAATATGTGAGAACTATGAGGAGTGTTTGAGTGAAAGCAGGACTTATGATTGTGCAGGATAACAGTTCTGAGAGTAAAAACTCCCTTTATTTCTCTATATAATCTCCTGATACACTATTGCACTTATCCCAATGCTTCACTAGTGCTTGGACACCATCAAGAGAGAACGTTTTCTCAGTACGCCGGAGCCGTGATCGGACTGCCTGTCTGCTTCACATTTGAAACGCCGGCCTTTCAGGAACTCCTTTATTGGAGTATAACTCCCAGCTGAGTTCCCGTAATGTACAGATCTGGCCATTAAGAATGTGCACTTTGTCCCGCAAGATCCCGCAATTCGGTGCGCGCCATGCCGCAAAATCCCACAAGCAACATTCAGGAATTTAAATAAATGTGTTGTGCTTCACTGAACATCCGCCAGATGGCGCATGAAAGGACTTTATCTAAAAGCCAGACCAAGTACAACGAAGAATTGTGTATAATTACCCTGCTGAAAAAAAAAACAGCATAGACCAGCATAGGTGGTTACCATTATACCAGCATATGGTGCTGGTACGCTGATGACCAGTATACATTTTGCCTTTTATGCTGGTGTTGGTTTGCTGGTCACTTTACTGATGCTGGTCCACAGCATACCAGGATACATTTTGCTGGTATGCTGGTGACCAGCATTATAGTGCCATGATACTATGCTGTTCACAACCCCATCTAATGTTGGTTTGGTATAAAAGCCAGAATACACGGAAGATTGTTATCCAATATGTAAAATATAAAAGAGAATCAGTATAAAATCAGCTTTATTGGCCAACACAAACAATATTAACATTGTGTAATATGTAACAATATATACAATATGATACTTTAACAATGAACAGCAAATAAGTTTTGATAAAAAAATAATAAAAACAAAACACGAGACCAACCTCTCAAAGCACACAGTTACTTTCACACCACAGGAGTGTAAATGAGTGATCTCGGCCCTCACTCTTTATTTAGGGCTCTGCAGGTTTATGGGCCCTGAAGTAGTTCTGACATGTCCTGACATTTGTGTATTTTTCTTACTTATAAACATATAAATGTCACATCTTTCATCTAGTGCAAAGTAAATGTCCAGGACTGAGGGAAGAGGGACACAGATGATCTTATACACAGAAGGCCGTGCAAACAGACATTCAGGGTAAAACAGTGGGAACAGGAACAGTGCACTATGAAGAAAGGGTGTTAGGTTTGTAAAAGCCCACTTTTACACCCTATAAGGTGCAGACATACATACATGTATTTCACTTAAACATTACAGATTAAAACAAGGAAAGATGACGTGCTGAGCTTCAGTTCATTGTGATGGCGAAATAAATTTCAGGCAGAGACGTCTGCTCGGTCTTGTTAATTTGTTTTAAACTCCTCAATTCTGCCAAATCCCCCATCAGCAAAACCATGAATGAAATGTGAGAAGAGGGATTACAGTAACTGGGGGTAACAGTAGGTAGGAAGTCAGAGGCAGGAACAGAGAGCTGGGTTAGTTTGGTCTGAAGCAGTGCTGGGATGATCGTATTAGATGCTGATGAAAAGTCTATGAACAAGACTCTTGCATAAGCCCCTGGTTTGTCCAGATGTTGAAGGATGAAGTGCAGTCCCATATTGACTGCATCATCCGCAGACCTGTTTGCTCTATAGGCAAACTGCAGGGGGTCCAATAAGGGACCAATGATGTCCTTCAGGTAGGCCAACACCAGTCTTTCAAATGACTTCATGACCACAGATGTTAGGGCAACTGGTCTGTAGTCATTAAGTCCTGTGATTTTAGTTTTTTTTTTGGAATGGGGACGATTGTGGAATGTTTAAAGCATGAAGGGACTTTACATAGTTCCAGTGAACTGTTGAAGATCTGTGTGAAGATGGGAGCCAGCTGGTCAGCACAGGATTTCAGACAGGCTGGCGTAACGCCGTCTGGACCTGGAGCTTTCCTTCTCTTTTGTTTCAGGAAGATCTGGCGAACGTCTTTTTCACAGACCTGAAGTGATGGTTTTCAGGCCTTTCCATACTGAAGCAGGGTCGTTTGCAGAAAACTGGATTACTAGCTTTTCAGAGTAGCTTCTCTCTGATGGCCCTCGTTAGTGTGTTCCTGGCCTGGCTGAACAAGATCCTGTCCCCGCTCCTCTTTGGCCTGACGAAGCTGTCTGAGTTTTGCTGTAACCCATGGTTTGTCATTATTATAGGTTAAAAATGTCTCACAGAAACTAATGTAGGATGTTACCGATTCTGTGAGCTCGTCCAGATTGGTGGCAGCAGCTTCAAAAACACTCCAATCAGTGCAGTCGAAACAGGCCTGTAATTCCTTTTTGCCTATAGGTCGGGAGAAGATGAACCAGGCAGTGGTCAGAAAGTCCTAAAGCTGCTCTGGGGACGGAGAGATATTCATCCTTTATTGTGGTGTAACAGTGATCCAAAATATTTTCGTCTCTGGTGGGGCGTGTAATGTGCTGTTTGTATTTAGGCAGTTCACGTTTGAGGTTTGCTTTGTTAAAATCATCAAGTATAATCATAACAGAGTCCGGGTGTTGTTGCTCCGTGTCTGAGATCTGAGCAGCCAGCTGTTGTAATGCTGCGTTCACACACGCTTGTGGAGGAATGTACACACACACACACACACACACACACACACTCACAAGAATAAACGAGGTAAACGTCCGCAGCGAATAGAAAGGCTTACAGTTGATAAAATATGCCTCTAGATCGATGATTCGAACAGAAAATAATAGTGGGCTGGCAGGCACCTTATTTTTTATGTAACGGCTGAATGAAGTTAAATATACAGAATAAATGAATAATTGCGTTTGCTTTACATTTGAGCACTCATGTGTAAATAGCTTCTTCATTGTATATACACTACCATATCATATATGTGTGTCTAATACTGTTTATTCATATTTTACATTACATGCAGTTTGTAATTTACTTCCAATTGTACTTTTGAAACATAACCTACGTATCTACAGTATAAACATGTTTAACTACTTCAGCTGTGAATGAGAAATTTGGTCTGGTTTTTAGATAAAGTTCTTATTTGATATAATTGTATTATTTAATTAATTATCTTATTATAAATCCAATTCTTATTCTCTATGTTCTTGTCGACTATAGTCCTTCAGAGCAAACACGTGTCAGAAGATTCTGCTGAATCTCTTCTCACCTTTCATTCAGTGTGAATTAGGTGTGAATTTATCCAACTGGGTCGCTGTTGGCGAATACTGTAGGGGGTTTTAGATGAATTAACAGGACAGTGCGGACGTCTCTGCTAAATTTTATTTCCCCAGCAAATTAAATCAGACTTCATAGTTGGAGTTGATACTTTGAGTGTAATTCATGAATTTACTGAATATTTTCAAATGCAGATTGACCTGTATATCACCTTGATAACTAGCGAATGCTTTAGTAAAGGGCTCTAAAACAGCGGCAATATGAATGACAATGGAACATTACAGAACAGGCGAGTTGACGCCCATGCACCGATCACAAACCATTAAAATGTTGGATTTGAATTAAAATGCCACACACATATTCGTGTTTAATTAAATTCTTAAATCCTGGTGTTCCAGTGTTTATGCAGTAATTTGGTCATGTTCACCCATGGGCTGACACTATGATGATTCATTATTTATTATTATTACTTATTCGGAGTTTGATGCAGATTGACCCGTATATCAACTTGATAACTAGCGAATGCTATTAAATGCCGCATATGTTTAACCCATGGGTGAACATGACCAAATTACAGCATAAACACCACACATATATATATATATTTAGGGCATCTTGAACGGGCGATAGAGCTCTGATTAGACTACGTACAGGAGGCTCAACATCTCGGAGCCCAAGCCTCATTTAAATTTTCAATTTTAATTAACAAATATTGTAAGCAAACAGCAGTAGCACAAGTTATAAATATAAATAAATAAAAAATATTTAGACTCTAAATAGATGCCGCATTATTTTCTAAGGTGTGCCAGCTGGCACTATTCTTATATTGCTCTTTGTCAGGGTAAATCGGTCAGTGACAACATTGTAAAATTCCATGTACTGTAAATAGGTACAGTACTGTCCATCTGTATGAATGAACCGAGATGCCCACCCCCGTGAAAATGGCGAATTCAGGGAAAGGCTCCTCCGCGAGAGGTTTTGTCCGGACCACTGAGCTTCTACGGATTCTAAAATTAACATTGTTACTGTTTTTTAATACCTGCAGTGGAAGAGTCTGAGAATTTATTTACCATATGCTTTGTTGTATTGTTCTAAAAACTGCTGGGTTAAATGTTAAAGTGCTGGTTATTTTATCTATTTACTATTATTTAGTAGATTGCCTGTTAGAAATACCCCAAATGAAATTAATCCACTGTTTTAACTCCTGCAGAGAGACAGTTAATCAGCGGTAGTTTTCACTACTACTACTAATGATAATAATACTGAATGGAGAAAGCGCAGTCAAAGAAGTAGGAGAGGAGAAAATGAAGAATAAATACATATCAGTATTTAAAGTTTGAGCTTGACACGTTCATGAGCTCTGTCGCTTCCTGTCAATGGGCGCCTAAGAGAGAGAACACATTTTTGGCTTCAGTAGACACACAATACTTCAGATTGAAACACGACTGCCCCCTACAGGCAATGAACGGCATTTTCACAGCTTCCCGCGAGCTGCTGCGGAAGCGCGCAAGATCCCTTTTCTCAAAATGTGCGTTTTTAATGGCCAGATCTGTAAGTGATGGTGCATTGGTGACACACACACACACACACACACACACACACACACACACACTTTATGTAATGTCTCTTCTTCAAGTTCTCTGTCAATTTTTTGATTTTCATGGATCAGGTATTCCACTACCTGAATGTTCCCATGAATGACTGAGGTGTGCTCAGAGCCTCCTCGGTCGGAATCGTCATTCACAGATGCCTTGTTGAAAACATTTGTTCTTTGGAAAATATATTTTTAAAATCTAGTATTTATAGTGTAATTCAAAGCATATAGACATGATTTATAAAAGGTTTTCAAAATACAGTGGAACCTCGGATTGCGAGTAACCTGGTTTATGAGTGTTCCACAAACCGAGCAAAGATTTTTAATAAATTTTTAATCGGAAATCGAGCAAGTATTAGTTTATGAGTGCCGAGTATCATGTAGCACGCATGCGACTCTTATTTTGACATCGAGCGTCACTCTTGCGCTGCGGAATTCTATCAGCGTCTCTTATGTGTGTGTGTGTGCGTAATTTGACACCGATATACACACACACACACACACACACACACACACAAACACCGTGACACACTCACAGACGCTCTCTCGCCTTTTCACCCCCTCCCCGGCTTCACAAACACACAGAAACTCTGCTCTGTCGCGATTCTTGTTTTTGTTTTTTTTACTTTACAGCAGTGATTACCATAGTACGCGCTCACGCCAGGTCAGAGAGATTTCTTTTTTTCCTGTTAAAACGATGTTTCCATGTGTGTGTGTGTGTGTGTGTGTGTGTGTGTGTGTGTGTGTGTGTGTGTGAGTGTTGTGAAACTTAAAAAGCGAAGTGTGGAGAGGGAGGAGGAGTGTTACTGTGTAAAACGAGGCGAGGGAAGGGGCTAATTCCACACACACACACACACACGCACACACACACACACACGGCACCTGCACGCACCAGTGGAAACACTTATCTGTCGGGATTTATTTATGTCATCCCTTCACATAAGGCAATGACAGTTTAAATTTTAAAAGAGTTCTTGAAGTAAGGGTTCTTGATGCAGAGTATAGAAATGAAAAGTTTACTGGATTTACTAATATCATTGAGCATACACATACAATCCTTTTGGTTTGACTCTACCCTAAAGACATCTGGGTTTGAGATGTACATGAAATAATAAACAGTTTCGAACCTGGAATCTTGTGTTTGAAAATCACCTGTTTTTCAAATGCCTCAAAATATTGTAAGATATGACATAATATATTGATAACAAAAATAAAGATTTGTAAAATATTGCATTGTATAAAACAATTCAAATATACAATTATAATACAATGAAAACAATTAACAATTTATTCATAGCGGATAAACTCCACATCCCAGAACACTAACCATGTGCAACCATGTACTGATATTACGTGGCCGACAGGAACTACAATCCCCAGCACCGCTCTGGTCTCCTCAACCTTCCACATTTGACATAAATCATTTAACATCCAGTCATAGATTCTATTCATGAGTTTCATCAAGTTATTGTTTTTGCTCTTATTCCTCTGGTTTTCAGACGAATTGTTTTTGAGTTTGTATCACCTGCACATTCTGCAGACTACAATTGCATTCATTCAAGTCTCTGTCAACCTGTTATTATTATTATTATTATTATTATTATTATTATTATTATTTATTACTAAGTGCATCACAATACATTGTAATATTGCCAGATGTGTAAATGATAATAAAAACAATAACAGTGTGATATTGTCACTAACAGTAGTGCAGTGGTGTGTGAGTAATCAGAAAGCAGTACACACATATTTTGACCAGATGGAAATTTCATGCATGAACACACTGATCACATCCACCATCTTACACTGACTCACACGTCAGACCAAAAAAATCTGAACACTGAGTCTGAAACAGACATCAGTCATTTACTTTTCTTCTAAAACTCACACTCATTGACACACACACTGTCTTTACTAAAACTGAGCAGGGCCTCACTTTGCATTCCAAACAGCCTCACATCTTAAAGAGACAGAATGAAGCATTCTTTTAAGATCCTGGTCCATGTTGACATGAGTGGATCCCTCAACTCCTGCAGAATTTTCTGATCATCTCTTTCTGCCAAGTCTCAGAGCTCTTCTACATACAGTATTCTGATCCGGTGCCTGGGAAGGCCAGTGAACTCGGTGTTCATGGAGTTTCTGTTTCTGTTCATGGAGCCAGTACGAGACTTCTTTTGCTCCGTGATATGGTGAGGTGTCATGGTGGATCTCTGTGCACATGGTTGCTCTGGCTTTCAGATTATGATTGATCAGCATCAACAAGCTTAAGGTGGGCAATAAAATATTACTCACACATTAATACCACCTCCACAGCACGCAAGGGAGGGCGGGTCCATGAATTCATACTGTTGGTGTCTTCAGTGCTTCAGCCAGTTTTATCAGACCGGGTCCTGTTTCAACAGTCTTTAAAGGTCTAGTGTTTTCAATGATAGCGAAACACCACATCAATGAAGAGCCTAGAGTAGTTTGAAGTGTTTAATCTCTTCACAGAATGGTGAAAACTGTAACATAAATATGCACTCTAAGTACATAGTACAAATGCACATACAAATAAAATAAAGTGTAACAAATTTACAAACAATGTGCTTTTGTATAACAAAATAATATAAACATCTTAACTTAGGCAGATAAAATAATTTGTTAATAATTCCTTGCCTAAAGCCTCATCATGGATGGCAACCGATTTGAGTGCATGCCAACGTACTGCACATGGACCTCTGTAAACGACGCAAAACTGGAACCGGAAGTTCCACACCGGAAACCAGAAGTATGCGTGTATATTTTTTTACTCTTTAACAACCATGAAATATTCATTCAGACAATAACAATATACAGGGTGGCCCATTTCTATGGATCCACCTTAATAAAATGGGAACGGTTGGTGATATTAACGTCCTGTTTGTGGCACATTAGTATATGTGAGGGGACAAACTTTTCAAGATGGGTGGTGACCATGGTGGCCATTTGGAAGTCGGCCATCTTGGATACAACTTTTGTTTTTTCAGTAGGAAGAGGGTCATGTGACACATCAAACTTATTGGGAATTTCACAAGAAGAACAAGGGTGTGTTTGGTTTGTTATTTACAAGTTTCTGACCACTTATAAAATATGTTCAATGTGCTGCCCATTGTGATGGATTGTCAATGCAACCCTCTTCTCCCACTCTTCACACACTGATAGCAACACGGCAGGAGAAATGCCAGCACAGGCTTCCAGTATGCGTAGTTTCAGGTGCTGCACATCTCGTATCTTCACACCATAGACAATTGCCTTCAGATGACCCCAAAGATAAAAGTCTAAGGGGGTCAGATCGGGAGACCTTGGGGGCCATTCAACTGGCCCACGATGACCAATCCACTTTTCAGGAAACTCTTCATCTAGGAATGCTCGGACACATCCTCTACACATTTCCTAATGAATCTTGAAACAGTCCATGTGATTAAACCAGTCTTGAAGTCTTGACTCTGATCGGTCTGACCAGCACCTATAGGTTCCTGGTTCAGTCTCTGACTACAGTATAATCAGGCAAAAGTACAAAGGAAGAATGATCTGATCTCCAGGAAACAAAGAAATGATCTTTCTTAAAATTTCTTGCTGTGATCAATGAATGCTCATTGTGACAGAGATCTGAATGATGATAAATGTGTTGCCCTTTTTGTTGCTCTGTACTGACAGAAACAGGAAGTGCTGGAAGCTCTATACTCAGTTGAAGGTGCAGAACGACATTGCCGTGCCCCAGCCCTCCTCCCAACACCCAGGTTAGATCACAAGATCCTGCAGCAGATAGTGCGGCGTGTCAGATCACCGGGGTGCATCCACCCCGCACCACCACTTACACCACATCCTCGAAGCCATCCTCACCCTTCACACGCTCTCTTTACCCTTCTGCCGTCTGCAAAAATTCCCAAAGAATTCGGCTCAGAGTCCAACTGTGGAAGAATTTACCCAAAGAAATGATTTTCTCTTTAGAACGCTAACAGCACTACAAACAGTTTCACAGACAAAAGTACTTTACTTTATTATAAGCTCCTGCTAAAACACTGTAAGCAAAACAGCACAGTAACATCCACATTATTAAACATTTCACATTTGCACTACAACATTTATTATAATTGTTTATTATAAGGTGTATTTTAACATTTAATTTCCTACTAGAACAGCATTATTCTGCGCTGTGACTATTTTTCTGTTGTGTTTTTAGTAGTAAACATATTGTCTTGCGTTGCACGTCAGTGCTGGGAGAACTGCCATGCCCATGAGGACCCCTGCCATGCCGACATGACGGCCATTTTTTAAAGTCCAATACCGTATTTGGCAGTAATCATGTGTATAGGAGTCTCAGTCAGTTGTCTGATCTGTCTCCTCCCTGCATCAATTCTGATTCGCTTCTGACAGTCCTGGTAGGAGCAAACAAACTCAGGAACAATGTTCTGCATGGATGCACTAAAAGAGAGCTAAAATCGCTAATACAGACGTCTTACACATGGATAGCAGCAGCTCCCTGACGCCCACACATCATACACACACACACACACACACACACACACACACACACACACACACACACACACACACACACACACACAGAGAGTCCCAGCTGAGTCTCAGTGGCTGAGTTGTCAAAGGAATGAGAACTTCTGCTTCACTTTACCTTAAAGTACACTAACATGTAGTCCTACTTATAATGGCAGTGAAAATAATGTGAGTTTTGCTTGTGTATATGTTTTTCATGGTGGGTTTAATCTTGTGAAAGATTTTTAGTAATTATTAGTTCAATTCAAGTACACGGACTTTATCTTTTTATTTGGTCTTTAATTATTTATTTTTCTTAAATATTGTTCTAAAATGTGTGTGTGTGTGTGTCTGTGTGTGTGTATGTGTGCGTGTGTGTCTGTGTGTGTCTGTGTGTGTCTGTGTGTGTCTGTGTGTGTGTGTGTCTGTGTGTGTGTGTGTGTGCGTCCACTTGCCTTAAAAACACATTCTAGAGGAATCGCGGCACGTGCACTGTATATAACCCGTGTTACCGTGTCATTTATTTCTGTGTAGCCTCATGAAGTTCTGTGTTGTTTTGTGGAAGCAGCATGCTCCTGGAGGAACACTGCGTTTTTTGTTTTTCACTGCTGTATGTGGCTGAAATTCCAGACTTGAGACTTTGCTTCTCTTCGGCTTCTCTCAAGACCAGGTCCGACTCCACATCATAAAAAGAAGCACGATCGGACTCCTTCTCTCTCGCAAGCTCAAGTCAGCTCAATAACTTTATTCTTCAAAGTCTCCCCACATTCCTGCCTACAGCTTTTCAACCATAGTGACCCCTGCTGGATGCATTAATAATAACTCATCACATCTCAATATCAGGAAAGTGCTGAAACTTAACTAATATATACTTCTGGTATTTTTTATTATTAACATACATATATTATGGTGTACTTAATAAACTGCCTTTTTGTCATGATTTCTCTTTATTTTGAATTATTTATGGGTAGGATTTGTCTTTTCGTCTCGATTTAACACAAATTTGTTTTAAACTGAAGTTTTATTTAATTAGTTAGTTTTGCGCAGAGGTGTTAAACACTCACAAAACCATCTACTGTTCCTTGGGAACCCTCGACACTTCACCACTGTTCGTAAAACCCATACAGTCTTAAAATCTATATTTTATTCTTTTAACAACTGAGAAACTGCTTTGTTTAAAAAAATGCAGATAAATTTTTGAGGATTTAATCAAAAACTGAGACAGTCAGTCATGCGTTTGGAAAAACTCATCGTAGGCTCACTACACACACACACACACACACACACACACACACACACACACACACACACACACACACACACACACACACACACACACACACACACACACACACACACACACACACACACACACACACACACACACACACACACACACACACACACAGACACACACACACACACACACACACACCCCTTCTGGTCCATAAACTCTGTTCGTTTTATTGCCACTGAAATCAGTTTAGGTTTTAAAGTCTTACTTACTTTAACCATCAGAAAAAAGACACTATATACCATAGGAGCAATTTGATGGGATGAGAAACACACACACACACACACACACACACACACACACACACACACACACCTCTTCAGTATCTGTGTGAAGAAACTCAGCAGAACTGAATAATAAACACTTTGAACATACTGAGTGACAGGGTGCTGAGATGTTCTTGCTGCTGCACTGAACTTGATTATTTTCCCATAGCAGCATGTCCCTGGTTTTTGTCCCTGGTTTTTGTCCCTGGTTTTTGTTCCTCTTATTCCACAGCTATTGACCAATCAAAGCATTTTTAATTCATTAAATAGCAATACATTGTCCATTATATCTGTTTGCAGTTACATGTATGACATGATCCTGAGCTTCAGCTTTTACTGCACGATGCTGATGATCCATGAGCAGCATTAAGTCTAAGTCCAATTTATTTCATGTTCTAATTCAGTTAATCCCATTTACCAACATACACTACATTGCCAAAAGTATTGGCTCGCTTACCTTTACATGCATATGAACTTGAGTAACCTTCAATTCATGAGAATGAGAAGGCGTGGCTCGCAGTCTTCCCTCTAATTCACCCGAAGGTCTTGTATGGGGTGAAGGTCAGGACTCTGGTTCTTCTGCACCAAAGTAAACAACATGAAAGCTTGGATCCCTCCTGCCATGCTGGTGGTGATGGTGTAAAAGTGTATTAAATAGAATGTGTGGGGGACATGCCTCACTTTGGGCCCCTTAACAGCAGTTTAATGCCACAGCGTAGCTGAGTATTGTTCCTCAGCATGTCCATCTATTTATGAGCACAGGATAATGGACCATGTCACATAGCTAAAATCATCTCACACTGGCTTCTTGAACATGACGGTGAGGTCACTGTACTCACACAGTCTTCACACTTACCTCAGCTCACTCCAATAGAGCGCCTTTTATATTTTTAAAAATGCTTTTATGATGCAAAAAGAGGACAAATGGTTGTTTTTAGTTTATAGTATACAGCTGACTAACTGTGATGGGTTTTCTATATAATTCTCATCAGAACAATAAACTACTGTAAAAAATGATTTCATTAAATGTAATTGATGAGGATTTAGTCTGTGCAATGGGAAGATGCTGATATTGACTTGACATCGGTCTGTTGTCTGGAAGGGAGAAGTGACCAGAGTAGGAAAACTTAGAGAGTCTGTTGCTGGTTAATGACGTCTTCAATGGACCTCTTTAGGGACTAGATTGTAGAGACAGTCCGGTAGGACTCAGCAGATTTAACTGCCAGCCTTCCTGCATGCTTAGGTCTGAAGGAGTATTTATAAAACTTCTGTTCTGTTATAGAGAAACACCTCAGGCTAAATCCCAAATTACTCCTTTAAGATTGTACCGTCTGTGTACTTTGTATGCTTTAAATTATTCAGCGGCCCCTATGTTAAAATAAATAAATAAATAAATACATTTAAAAAAGAAGCATGTTGAAGTTGCAGTTCAGCTTCAAAAATAACTAATAATAACAAGTACACATGCAAGTGAGAAAGGAAAATATGTAAAAACACCCAGTTTAGGTTATTTTTCTCCACGTCATGGAATCATAATATTCCTAATAATAAAGGATAAAATCGCAGGGAAAACAGCTGCCATTGCCTCACCTGATCGACTCCCTCTACTTGAACCTTTAATATAAATAATATTTCAGTATTGGTTCTGAATTTTTACTGAACATAAAGATGACCTACTGTAATTCATTTACATTCAGTAAAATCTTACAGACTGATTGTTACAACAGTTCTAGACGAGCAGTCTTTTTTCCTTGTTGTACGTATTTTTTTTTTCATGCTGGGTCTGCTTTGAAATGCATCCACTTGCTATTTGTTCTCAAGATATTTAATCAAGGCTTACATCAAAGCTTACAAACTAGTGTCCTTTCGGTCAACAGACGTTTCCACTCAAGTTTCAGAATTCAGTGAATTTAACATTATGTTTTAACTTTAGACCTTAAATGGAATTATTTTCCCCATACAAACAGCATATTTGTGATTACTGAATGATTACTGTGTACATTTGGTCACGAGTTTTAAAATGTAATTTAATAAACACATATTTTAAAAATGCTCATATAGTGGAACCTCAGATTGCGAGTAACCTGGTTTACGAGTGTTCCGCAAACCGAGCAAAGATTTTTAATACATTTTTAATCTGAAACCGAGCAAGTATTAGTTTAGTGTCAATTAGTTTTGACACCGAGCGGAAAGTGATCACAACTGAGCCAATGATTTTTCTCTCTTGCGCTACAAGGAATTATGGGTGATCGTCTCCCCTGCTGCGTCCCCTGTGTCAAGATAAGAGTCCCCTGCTGCGTCTTAGTGCTCGTCTCTTATCAACATCTCCCTCTCCTGTTTGCGCGCGCGTAATTCGACACTGTGCCCCACACACACCGACACAAACACACACACACTTTTTACACACACACACACACACACACACACACACACACACTTACTTGTGTGTGCATGTGTGCGTGCGCATAATTTGACACACACACACACACACACACACACACACAGATCTCCCCGGCGCCTCACTTACACAGAAAACTCAGCTCTTTCGTGATTCTTTTCAAAGGTAAGGTGCTGGTTCATTTGTTATTTTTTAATTTACAGCAGTGATTCCGTTAGTCTGCTCACAGGGGGTGTCATTAGAGAGATTTATTTTTTCCCGTTAAAACAGTGTGTGCATTGTGTATGTTAGTTGTGAAACTTAAAAAGCGAGGTGTGGGAGGGAGGAGGAGTTTTACTGTTTAAGACGAGGCGAGGGGCTAATTCCACACACACACACAAATACATGGCGCCTGCTCGCACAAAAGGAAACACTTAACTGTCTGGATTTATTTTTACTTTTTTTTTATGTTAAGTGCAGGTTAATTTGTTTTATTTCTACTTTGTATGTTGTATTAATTATTTTTATGTATTTATTGTTTTTAGGGCTGTAGAACGAATAATTTGAGTTTTCATTATTTCTTATGGCAAAATTAAATTTGGTTTACAAGTATTTTGGAATACGAGCCTGCTTCCGGTACGGAATTATGCTCGTAATCCAAGGTTGTCATTATACTGTATTAATATTAATAATGATAATAATAATAATAATAATAATACATTTGTTGAATGTTTCAAAACCCAGACAGGGGGATCCATGTCATCTATATCGGTTTATCCTGCATTATTCTTCCTAAATACATTTTTAAAAGGGTCGATTTCTTGAAACCCATGGTTGTGGTTTATAAGGCCATAGATCATTAATTCAAAGTCAGAAAGAATGGCCACATCTCTTTACAAGCTTTTGAACTGTATTCCAAACATATTATAGACATAGACATCTTTCACATACTTATTGTACATTATGTTATTTTCATATGTGTATTTCAAAGTGGATTTGAGCCATATTTAGTGCAAAATCTCCAAATAATCCTCAAAGTCAAGCCCATTGCATGAGTATAATCATCATTAGATAGATAGATAGATAGATAGATAGATAGATAGATAGATAGATAGATAGATAGACTTGATTAAGGTCAGGAAGAGGAGGAAGCATGACGTCCTTGAGGTCTGGAGCACTGGATCATCACTGGACCCAGGCGGCGGAGCGAGCACTCGATCTCGGCCGTTGCCAAGCCGCTGCGGGGCTCTCTGGAAGGTCTGGGCCTCCGCTGGGGCTGACTGGAGACTGGGTGCTGGACTTGATGTCACCTGCCTCTCTGTTAAGTTTGTCAAGCTGATCCTGGAGCAGTGCACCCAGCTCCAGCAGGGTTTGCATTCGGCCCTCATCCCCTGTCAACCGGCACACGCTGATATGCTAGATGAGCTCACCAGCTAGCTGTTGGAGCTCCACCCTCCGTTGTTGATGATCCTCGCTCTCCACGCTCTGATGACACACAGACTGGGCTTCTTCCTCACCACTAGTTCTGTCATTCTGTGTCCTGAGGGTTACGCATCGTATATAGCCATGTCCAGCTTGCCCGCGTCGTCCACTCTCCGAGGCGCTCCGATGGAAAGCGCTCCACTCGCTCCTGCACGCCCCGAGTTGTTCCGCCAGATGGCAAGTTGACTACCCACAAAGGTCGCTTTGGCATGATTGATCCTATTTTTGTTTAAGACATTCTTCTTTTTGTAATGAAGTTTCAGTGCCATATCTAACATCAATAGATATAAAATCCGTCACAACCTCACTTACAATAAGATATTCTCAATCTGACTATTAAAGTCCAAATTTCACTTACAGTAGGAGTGTCATGCACACTCGTAACACGACCGGCACTAGGACCTGGAAGTAGTACGGTCGGGTTTCCAGGAAGCATAAAAGGAGACAAAATGGCGCTTCACATTGCTCAGTCATTGAGTTCGCCCATGCCTTTGCTGACGCTACGCCGACTATTCTGTGAGTACTCACCGATTCTGGTTGCTTCTTTGATTGAGTGTGTGTTGCTAGAACGCGGGTTTATTTGTGTAGATCCTTGCTCTTTGTGTAAGAGAGTTCTTAGACTAATCGCGTGGTTATCCTGCCTATTCGTGCTGCTTCCGCGCTTGGGTTTACCATCCACGCTACACGGGCTAACTGCTAAGGCTTTTCAGTTTATCCTTCGGTTGCTCGTGACAGAATGACTGAGCCAAAAGCAGTAAACCCAGCGGAGTTTGCTCGCCTCTGTGATGTGGTTGACCAACATGCCAAACTGATCAATAAGCTCTGTGGTGAAGTCGCGTCTCTCCAAAGGGACCTCCAAGACGTCGCGGCCTTGCGCCGCGAGGTGGCGGAGTTACGGCAGGAGAATGCGACCCTCCGCGGGGTGGCTGCTCAGTCGGCTGTTGCCACGCCCGTCGCAGCGGCTGCAGCACCGCACCCCTCCTCTTCTGATGTTTTCATAGCTTTACCGGATAAGTGGGATGGCACAGATGGGAAATGCAGCGTTTTTCTAACCGCATTGGATCTTGTGTTTGAGTTCAATTCCACCAGATACTCCACAGACCGACTGCGCGTTGCGCTTCTCGTCTCGTTGCTATCCGGGCAGGCAGCTGAGTGGGCCACGGCGGTTCTCCGATCAGATTCAGACACTGCTTATTCATATGGAGAATTCCCCCGTCAACTAAAGCTAACATTTGAACATCCTGCTGCTGAGGTGGAGACCGATATGAAATTGTACCATCTGCGGCAGGGAGGGTCGTCCGTGAGTCGCTACACCGCGGATTTCCGTACTCTCGCCGTGCAGACCACCTGGGGAGACGCCGCCCTCCGGACGGCCTACTACGAAGGACTGGCTTCACGCATAAAAGATGAACTCGCCGGATGGGAGATTCCGACCACACTGGAGGGACTGATTCAGCTCGCTCTCCGGATTGACCAGCGCCTGCTCTCCCGTCCGAGGCCAGCCCCCCGGACCCTGCCGCCCATCACGCCATCTTTTTCACACGCCACATCCTGACCACCAGCCTTCACCACCACCGCTATGGCACCCACCGGATCTCCACCTCCCGCCGTGGTTGACACCGGAGCCGGGGAACCCATGCAATTAGGACGCGCCTCCTTGAACGCTGCTGAGCGAGAACGACGCTTCAGGGAGAGACTTTGTGCCTATTGTGGGTCAGGAGCGCACCATAGAGCCATCTGCCCTCTTCGCCTGGGAAACGCCCAGGACCGGTGAACCATGGAAGCAGTTCACCGGGCTCCCTCCATCTCTCCGCCACCACGCCCAGCGTCTCTCGTCTCACGGTTCAGGTACACCTCCAATTTGGCCACAAACGAGTCAAAAGTTCTGCGTTCATCGACTCCGGTGCCGCTGGAAACTTTATTGACTCTTCATATGCCAAAAGATTGGGGTTGGAGACTGAAGCGTTATGCCAGCCAGTTCGGATTACATCTGTCGACGGTCGGCCCCTTTCCTCCAGCCCCATCATCGCCCAGACTCGACCCATAACCCTCGTCATCGACCAACACCAGGAAACAGTCCGATGTCACCTCACCTCCATCTCCTCTCCACCCATCATCCTCGGACACCCCTGGCTTCTGCAGCATGATCCTCTCATCTCATGGTCTCAGAACCGGATCCTCCAATGGGGGCCGACCTGTCTCGAACTCTGCCTGCGGGCACCGGCTGGGACGTGCTCTAGGGAGTCTGAGGCCCCTGATGTCGACACCAACGCTATCCCTGAGGCTTATCGAGACCTGGCTGAAGTCTTCTGCAAAAGACGTGCCACTCACCTACCTCCTCATCGGCCCTACGACCTGGCCATTGAACTTCAGCCAGGTTCTGTTCCCCCTCTGCGTCCACCTGTACTCTCTCTCCACCACTGAGACGCGGGCGATGGAGGAGTATGTATCCTCAGCTCTCCGCCAAGGCACCTACGACCCTCCTCCTCGCCCGCCGCCGTGGGATTCTTCTTTGTAAAGAAGAAATTCGGCGAACTACGTCCTTGTGTCGACTATCGGGGCTCAACAACATCACCATAAAAAACCGACACCCATTGCCTCTTACCAACTCTGCCCTGGACGCCCTCTCTGGTGCCACCATTTTTACAAAGTTGGACCTCCGGAGCGCCTACAACTTGGTGCGTATCAGAGAGGGCTATGAGTGGAAGACGGCATTCATCACCCCCACTGGACATTACGAGAGTTTAGTCATTCCATTTGGTCTCTGTAATGCACCAGCAGCTTTCCAACGTTTCATCAATGACGTTCTCCGTGACATGTTGGGCCGATGGGTATTTGTCTACCTGGATGATATCCTTCTCTACTCTCGTTCCGTTGAAGAACATGTTCAACACGTCAGAGCGGTTCTTAAGAGACTGCTCGCCCACCAGCTGTACTGTAAGTTGGAGAAGTGCGCTTTTCACGAGCGCTCCACCACGTTCCTGGGCTTTGTCATCTCGTCCCAGGGTGTGGCCATGGACCCACAGAAGCTAGAAGTTGCACGTCATTGGCCCCTACCCAAGACTCTCAGACAACTTCAACGGTTTCTCGGGTTTGCGAACTTCTATCGTCGCTTTATCCGGGACTACAGTACGGTTGCAGCACCATTAACCACTCTGACTCGGCCATCATCTCATCACTTCCAACTCAACTCTACCGCCATCTCTGCCTTCCACGAGCTCTGCCGTCGATTCACCACCGCCCCGATTCTTCTCCATCCAGATGCAAACAAACCGTTCGCTGTGGAGGTGGATGCTTCGGATGTGGGCGCCGGGGCTGTTCTCTCCCAACGAGGTCCAGACCAGAAGCTACACCCTTGTAGTTTCTTCTCCAAAAAAATTGACCCCACTCAGCAGCGATACGGGGTAGGGGACCGCGAGCTGCTGGCCATAAAGTGGGCATTGGAGGAATGGCGACACTGGCTCCAGGGCGCCAGGGAGCCGTTTATCGCCTGGACCGACCACCAGAATCTCATCACCATCCGGAATCTCAAACAGCTAAATCCAAGGCAGGCGCGGTGGGCTCTGTTCTTTGAAAATTATGATTTCCACCTATCATACCGCCTGGGGTCGAAGAACACCAAGGCTGACGCCCTCTCCCGACAGCACGAGGAAGACGCCCCCCGGGCGGACCCCGCGCCTGTTCTTCCCTCCTCCAAGATCATCGCCCCACTACGCTGGGAACTGGAGATGAGGGTTCGCCAAGCACAAGCCGCAGAGAACGAACCGGCAGGTGTGCCGCCTGGACGACTCTATGTCCCCAAGAACACCCGGACTGAGGTCATCCAATGGGGACATTCCACCCCTCTATCAGGGCACCTAGGCACGCAGCGCACCCTACAATACGTGCAGCGTGCCTTCTGGTGGCCATCTATGGCCAAGGACATCGACGAGTTCGTTCAGGCGTGCCCAGTGTGTGCCAGGGCCAATGACACCAATCAACCAACACCCGGGGAACTCCAACCGCTTCCTGTTCCCCGTCGGCCCTGGACACACATTGCCATCGACTTCATCACGGGCCTGCCGGCCTCCGAAGGGAAAAATGCCATCTTGACCATTGTGGATCGGTTCTCTAAAGCTGTGCACCTGGTGGCCCTCGCCGGACTCCCGCCAGCTAAAAGGACAGTCGAGCTGATTTTAGAGCACGTAATCCGTCTGCATGGGTTCCCCAAGGATATCGTCTCGGACAGGGGGCCCCAGTTCACTGCACGGTTCTGGAAGGCCTTCTGTCGTCTGATCAATTTCACCTGCAGTCTCTCATCAGGTTACCATCCTCAGACTAATGGTCAGACGGAACCGACCAACCAACAACTGGAGCGCTACCTGAGATGCTTCGTCGCCAACCGTCAGCGCTCCTGGGCCCGCTACCTCATCTGGGCTGAACTTTCCCATAACCCCCATGTTTCCTCTGCCACCAAGTTAAGTCCCTTTGAGGTATGCCAGGGTTTCCAACCTCTGATGTTCGAACATCAAGAACCGGAGGTTGAGATACCCGCGGCCCAACAGTTGGTCCGCAGGTGTCGACGGTCGTGGATTCTAGCCAAGGAAGCAATCCAACGTGCTAACACCCGTTACACCATGCAACATCGCCATCGACACCCTCCGGGACGATTGTACCACGTAGGTGACAAAGTGTGGCTGTCCACAAAGAACCTGCACCTCCATACAGAATCAAAGAAATTATCACCAAGGTTCATCGGCCCCTACCGCGTCACCCTCTGCATCACCCCTGTCACCTACCGGCTCCAGCTGCCTGCGGCGCTCCGGATCCATCCGGTATTCCATACGTCACAACTCAAACCCTTCACGACGTCACCCATGGTTCCCCCCACCCACCCTGCTCCTCCTCCCCGCATCATTGAGGGTGGTCCCGCCTACACCATTCGCCGGATCCGCTCGGGGCAGAGGGCTCTAGTACCTGGTCGATTGGGAAGGTTACGGTCCCAAGGAGCGATCTTGGATTCCGGCTCGGTTTATCCTAGACCCCGAACTCATCCGGGACTACCGTCGTCGGGTATCCTTCACCCCAGGACCGTCGAGAGTCAGTCATGCACACTCGTAAAACGACCGGCACTAGGACCCGGAAGTAGTACGGTCGGGTTTCCAGGAAGCATAAAAGGAGACAAGATGGTGCTTCACATTGCTCAGTCATTGAGTTCGCCCATGCCTTTGCTGACGCTACGCCGACTATTCTGTGAGTACTCACCGATTCTGGTTGCTTCTTTGATTGAGTGTGTGTTGCTAGAACGCGGGTTTATTTGTGTAGATCCTTGCTCTTTGTGTAAGAGAGTTCTTAGACTAATCGCGTGGTTATCCTGCCTATTCGTGCTGCTTCCGCGTTTGGGTTTACCATCCACGCTACACGGGCTAACTGCTAAGGCTTTTCAGTTTATCCTTTGGTTGCTCGTGACAAGGAGAAGTGCGGTCTTCAACTTAGGAGAAGTGCGGCACCTGCTGGACAAACAATTCTACCTTAACATTAACAATTCTACCTTCTACAATAACACTAGTACCGAGATGAAACATAGTTTTGTTTCAAGAAAGTAACGACTCTCATGTACAGTACTTCCTGTTTTCAAATAATTTGCTGTAGGTTTCTTGCTACTGTCAGTGTTTCAATTAAATAGTTTTCACCACTCTTTCATCATCCATTTTTTGCTTTTGAATTATTTTCCTGAATCTTTCATTGTCCCCTCCAAAGAATGTGTTACTTAATCTAAAGACAAATCTGCCCACAAAGGTTCCTATTAACAAAATCTCAAGTAATGTATGATAAACGGCTATCATAGCCAACACTGAGCTGATTCAGTGTGTGGAGTGCAGAATGTTTAGTCATTCTTTTTCTGTAATTAATAATAACTTTATCTGTAAGGTTATTAGTTAGCACTAATTCCACTGAGGAAGAGGAAAAGGTAAACAAGCAACAGAGATAACTGCAGCCTTAAGAATATTGTCAAGCAAAGCTGATTCAAGAGTGAGTGTGGAGTCACTGCATCAAGAGTCACCGCACACAGATGTCTTGAACACAATAAGCTTCAACTGTTGCATTCCTACGATCAACCACTCCTGAACCAGCAACACCAGAAGAATCTGTCTTACGATCCGCCACGACTACTTCCATCAAAGGATGCAGGCTGCCTGTCAGTACCACATATTATTAAAACTACAGCAGGGGGCGGAGCTTTTTCTTACAAAGCCCCAAAGTTATGGAATAGTCTTCCTGTTAATGTTCGGGACTCAGACACAGTCTCAGTGTTTAAGTCTAGACTAAAAACCTATTTATTTAGCGCAGCATGTTTGTAAATAGATGAGCCTTAGGTAAAGGAGCAGATCTGGGGGACTCATGGACGTAGAGTATTCTGGTGAACTGGTATGTTTAGATGCTGTCCTCCCCACTCTCATTGTTCACTCAGGTTTGTTGACGGTGAGGTGATTGGTTGCTTTACATCTCAGGGAGCCCTCATGTCTGTGTTTCCTTCTGGCTCTCCCTTTTAGTTATGCTGTTATAGTTAGTCCTGCCGGAGTCCCTGCTTGCACTTTGCACTAATATACATTCACCTTATACATGATGTGACTGTGACCAGACCTAACTCCCCCCCCTCTCGTTCCCTCTCTGTGTCGAGCTACACGTGTCGTTCCTGAGCTGCCATTGATCCAGACTCCCTCTGCCCTCTGGACCTGCCTGACTCATCCTGGTGCCCCACTTCTGGTTGGAGATCTGGTCACATGGAGCCCCGTGTGTCTCTTTGGGATGCGTCCGATGTCTGGGGACGGTTTTACTCTACTAGGAAGACGGTTCTGTCCTCGACTGATGTTGATAGATGTTTCTCTGAGGATTTGGCTGCAGTCACTCGATAGTTCAGGACTAGAATTTCCTACAAGTCTATCTGAGCCTCCAATAACCACCAGGACTCCATATTAACAGCAATTAACATCTGTTAACAACTGTTCTACTGAACTCCCAGCCTCCTAACACACAGTATGAGTGCAGATCAAATCCCTGCTCTCCGGTATCACCCAGATGAGGATGGGTTCCCTGTTGACTCTGGTTCCTCTCAAGGTTTCTTCCTGTCACCATCTCAGGGAGTTTTTCCTTTCCACTGTCGCCTCTTGGTTCGTTCATCAGGGACCATCTGATCATTCTGATTCATACATGTTCACATTTCATACAGTCTTTTGATTCTGTAAAGCTGCTTTGTGACGATGACTATTGTTAAAAGCTTTATACAAATAAAATTTAATTGAATTGAAATCTTACCAGGGCTAAGCAGAAAAGAACTGGACTACTGCTTAATGGTCCTCTTCGTGGATGACAGGAAGTTTTGCTTTTCATCTGGAAATCAATTGGTCCCAGAGTCTGAAGAAAGAGTGGAGTGGCACAGAATCCCAGTTGCACCCAGTGGAGTGTGAAGGATCCACAGTCTGTGATGATTTGGGATCTGCTGGTGTTGGCCCACAATGTTTTATCAAATCAAAATTTGCATCTACCAGGAGATTTCAGAGCATTTTAAATGTGGCTTTCCTTTTCCAGAAGGACCATCAGCCCACAGCGCCAAAAGTACCACTAACTGGTTTGCTGACCATGATATTACTGGGCTTGACTGGCCAGTCGACTTGCCTAACCCGAAACCTACAGAGAATCTCTGGGTTATTGTCAAGAGTAAGATTAGAAATATCCAACCCAACAATACATACAAGCTGAATGCTGCTTGTTACCTGCTTGATATTAAATAGAATGAAAACCGTAACATTCAGGAGAGACAATTGTAGCGGGGTGTGAAACAGACCTAGGATGACCAGTTGAACAGAAGTGCATTTCACAAGTCTTTTACTCACATTGTGAAATGTACATGATTACAAGGAAAGTGAGTGTCACCCAAAACAAAGGAAATAAACAAGACAAATACTTAAAAACGCACAAGGTACCCTGGCGAGGAGCACATACACACCAAACTCCAGGCCTCAAATACATTCGGCACATCAGCGGATTGGCAGAGCATCATGACATTATAATGATGATGGACAGCCAAGTCAGCCAATAAACTCAGACCTAGAAGCGGAGTGAGAAAACACAAAAGTCACGTCATACCGATGCAGTAATCCATGCTGATAAATCATCCCTGGCCAAGTACCGATTTAATAAATTAACAGAATTTTTACATTTCTGAATTGTAAATCTTTATTTGATTGATTTTTGGAAATATTTACATTTTTTAGGGTGCTGGATTTTCATGTGCTACAACCGATGATCATTAAAATCAACGCACATGGCGAAAATATATCAATATGTTTCAAATCAATATTCACTGCATATAGAACACTTTTTGGCATTCTATTACACACACACACACACACACACACACACACACACACGGCATGCTGCGTTCTGATCTCAGCTCTTCCTTCAGCTCTTCCAAAGTATCTTGCTTTGTGAACACAACGACACACATATATTTACTTTAAAACATCACCCCAAAGGAGCAAGTCATACCTGCTGGTTCAAGCGGTTACTCATCAGTCATGCCAGGGTGATTACATCTTTGATACGATGGAGCCGTTGTATGGGTTGTGGTTGGAACAGAGTGTGACTACTGTAGATAACCACCCACTTGATGGTCAGACACATTGTTTTTCCATAGAGTGGTACTTTGTCTCCCTCACTGACAGTGAAGTACAGCACAGCGCACTCCTTCCCCTCCATCACCCGAGAGGAAACACCCCAGGACTCTGTCCAACATGTCAGCCTGCAAGATAAAAGAGAGATAAAAGGCATGCGAATGCAACAGGGAGTCTCCGACAAACCTGCTTTTCCTTGGTTTTAGTATGCCTGGCTCTATCAACTGACCTGGACCTGACATGTTCTTTTGAATAAGGTCAGTCAGTGGGCCTATAACATACAAAATGATAATAATAAAAATTGTAAGCAGCAGTATAAAAACAAACAACTAAAATAAAAAAAATGACAAATTGGGAAAAATTATTTTTGTGTGTGTTTGGGTGATTTAACTGGTTGGCTGCATACAACCACCAACTCCGGAGGAGTCGCAGGGTGGTGACAGTTAGGGCTGAAAACATTTTATGAATCTCTTTCTACAACGTCACCAATCACCTGGAAGCCGCATCTTTGGTAAGGGTGGTATACAAAAGGCTACAGAACACCAGCATCAGGTCCTAAAATCATTCCTCCCACTTATGAAGTTCACCTGGGTAATCGTCTGTTGCTGGTTCTGGTGGATCCCAGTCAGAGTTGTGATGAGATCTGAGAGTGGCATGGACTCCATGGGGTGTACCGTCTTCGAATCGCCTGTGTTTCAGCCCCACTGTAGCAGCGTCCTGTTTTTCTTTTGAGGACGAGGAGAAGTGGCGAGGTTATATTTAGCTTTGCTTCACTTTTTAGTATACTATTAATGGCACACACACACACACACAGGTCACTGGATTTCTCTATCTCTGCTAAGAAATGAGACATATATACCAATACCATGTGCTATCCAAGCACTAGTGACACACTGGGATACGTGTATAGAGGAATAAACTCAGAGTTTTTACTCTCAGAACTGTGATCTGTTATTTTGCACCATCAAAAGTCCCACTTTGACTTGAACACCCCTCGTAGTTTGTTAGAAAGCTCCTCATATTCGTATTTCCCTGTAGCCTGTTTAAAAGAGAGGAATGATTTCTTTACTCCTTTCTCGATCTTTGTGCTCAGCGTTGCAGTTTATTGACTTAAGTTTTCTAAATTCTCTCCGGAAGTTCAAATGGCAGAAATGTTCCTATTACCTTTTCTTATTATAAATGTCAAGCGTTGCTGTTCCTACTTTAAGAATCAGTTGTTGGTTTAATGCACATTAGATGTGCATTTTATTTGTCACTGCAGAACCAAAAAAAGATTTTTACCAGAATAAATTCTGTGTCCACTTTCCGTTTCTGCTGATCAGCACATTTTTATTATGCAGAAGCTCTGAGTGATGATTTGCCTG
This sequence comes from Clarias magur, assembly GCA_013621035.1. NCBI lineage: Eukaryota > Metazoa > Chordata > Actinopteri > Siluriformes > Clariidae > Clarias > Clarias magur. The sequence goes on along the minus strand of QNUK01000830.1, from coordinate 106,242 downwards.
GTGTGTATCAGCATCATTATTCTATTTCTATCTGGATTTCCCAACATGTGACAACACGTCTTGTCGATAAGATTTCATTAAACACACACTCAGGAATGGTAACGTTAGATTGGTTCTTCATGTTCATGTGACTTAGACACAAGATTCAGCCAATCATTCATGACTGCTATTTACTTCACTTTTAGCCACAAGGTTTAGACTCAATTTTAGCCTTGAAACAGACGGATCTGCTCGCGGTTGTATATGTGAGTACAGTTTCTACAAGATTGTGCCAAATCAAGCGATGTATTTCCCGCCTGCCTGGCTGCCTGTGCATGGTAATAAGCTCTACCATTATGTTTTACAACGCTCACTGTTCTAGACTGATAACACACAACAGACCCACACAACACTGTCGCCAGTGAAAACCAGGTTGGAATTCCATGATTGATGTGAAATGTTTTTATTTGGAGGTTATTAGGAATCGACTGGGAACAGAACTTTAGTTCAACTATAAAGACGTGAACTTTATATACATATAGAGATATCATATCATACAAATATACTTAATGCCTTTCAAAGTCTGTTTCATCAGATAAAAGACGGATTATTCTATTGGAATTCTGGTGCTGGTCAGAGACGGTTGTGGGTGATCAGCTGGAAAAAGCTGTTATCACACACTGTGCGTTTTCAGTTTGATGAGTCGGAGGCTGAATGTCCCTGGATTTGGATGAGAAAATCTTGTAATGGCTGCTCTTAAAGCTTAATCATGAAAGTTTAATGATGGGGTTTGTCATCGTGCCGCAAAGCCAAAGGCTAAAAGCTAATCACATCACTTCCTAATGGAGCTCTACTTTTAATATAAATGAAATAAGAATGCTGGATCTGTTGGTCTGAGCCTCAGGAAAGAGTTGATATTGATTACTGCTGAAGGATTAATGGGACCCAAATGTTAATTTTTTATAAGTAACAAAAATGATAGCACGTTAATGGAGACACTGTAGAAAGAGAAATTTCTGTACTGGATAATCAAAAACATTAGTCTTGAATGGGTGTCTAACTATCTGTGTCTGTTTGAAGGCTAATGATATCTGTGTATAAGGATGATGTGTGACAGTGTTCCCGCTTCTCTCTCTCTGTGTTTCCTCGTGCGTTTGTGGTTCTTTTTTGTAAAGCCGTTGGCACTTCTCGTGCAGTCATTTTGTCTAGCCTCCTAGAGGAGAAGAACCTGAGAAAAAGGCTCTAAGAAATCAGAAAAGAAATGTATTTCTCCTGTACAACTATGAGGTCTGTGTGAAACCAAAATGAAATCAGGGCTTATTTAACTTTTTTTTCCCTCTATATATTAAAACAAGCACAAAATATCAACTTTCACATGTTTAAAATTCTCTATTTCTTAACTTCTAAACCTCTTTTTAATCTTAGGCAGAGAAATCATAGAGTTCTCTATATAGACTGAATCTGTTCTCACCTCACCCTCATTCCTGATCTCATGCTGGGCTCAGAAAGCTCATTTAATTCTCATCAAGACTTAACTGTTTTTTATAAACAAATTGAAAATGATTGATTGTAGGCTGAACCGTTGCTAACAAAATGATATCATCTTTGAACTATTCCACTAGATATTATTCAGTTGTCAATCATGTACCACTTAAGAAGACTTTATAATGATTGTTTAGGTTTGACTGATTTGTCATGTCATCTATACATTCTATATTGTTCAATTAAAAGAAAACATATGTTACTAGAGTGCAACAAAGTTTATAACTATATTTTATTTTTAACCAGGCACAATCGTAAACCCACACACAACTAAGGTCTATTCTTTATTCCAATGTTGCACGTTTACAATACAGGGTGGCCCATTTCTATGGATCCACCTTAATAAAATGGGAACGGTTGGTGATATTAACGTCCTGTTTGTGGCACATTAGTATATGTGAGGGGACAAACTTTTCAAAATGGGTGGTGACCATGGTGGCCATTTGGAAGTCGGCCATCTTGGATCCAACTTTTGTTTTTTCAATAGGAAGAGGGTCATGTGACACATCAAACTTATTGGGAATTTCACAAGAAAAACAATGGTGTGTTTGGTTTTAACATACTGGACAAACAGGACGTTAATATCACCAACCATTCCCATTTTATTAAGGTGTATCCATAGAAATGGCCCAACCTGTATTGTAAACGTGCAACGTTGGAATAAAGAATAGACCTTAGTTGTGTGTGGGTTGCCACCCTCTACAAGTAAATCTGAGTATTTTAAACTTGTGATTAATTGATTAACTTGTGATTGATTAATATGGCTATGATTAACTAGATTTAACAGTTTTAATCAATCACACTAATACTCATGTATTGCACCGTAGTAGCTCCAGTACTTCTCATTAATATCCATTAATAGCACTGAGTGGAGTTTAGCAAGGTTACCCCTCACTCCCCCCCCCGCCCCCCCCATGTTTCAAGGATGACTCCTGTTGTAAATTGTCTAAATTGTTAAATGAGACCATCACATCAGAAACATAGTATCTCATAGTAATGAGAATATGACTTTTGTCATATTCTTTTTTTATAATTGTTTTTTTTATATAATTTTGAATAACAGAGGAGCAAACTTTCAACAGTAAAGCATTCCTTTGGGCTGTTATCCTGTTTATAAACTGTAGATTGATGGTTTGCATGCGTGCTTGATGGACATATACTGTACACATCATTAGTACTTTGTCTATCTACAAGTCTCAAGTCCCATTCTGACTATCATCAACAGCCTGCTTGTTGTATGCAATTTTCTTCCACTGCTACCATACAGATCTGGCCATTAAGAATGCACCTTTCTTCCCGCAAAATGCCGCAATTCAGCATGCGCCATGCTGCGAAATCCCACAAGCAACATTCGGGAATTTAAATAAATGTGTAGTGCTTCACTGAATATCCATCAGATGGCGCATGGAAGGACTTTATCTAAAAGCCAGACAAAGTACAATGAAGAATTGTTTATAATGTGTTAGCCTAAAATAATATTGTTTCCAATGCTGAAGCAAACATGAATTTTATTTTGCAACAAATCTTTCATGATGATTGTGCGTATATGTGTTTCATATTATTTTAATAATGATGAAATGAGATGCCCAAAATCATGCTTTAAATTTCATAATAAGTTACTTACATACTTTTTGTAACATGTCTGTGCAACATAGACTTTAGTTAGTTCCAGGCTTAAAGAGCCCAGCCAAGAGTCATAGTCTAGGTTCCACTGTTTGTTTGTTTTGGAGTTCCTGTTGGTCGACTCAGTTTCCCAGAAGACACCTCGGTCAGGTGATGAGAGTGCTCACCTGAACTGATGTAGCTCATTAAACATCTTATAAATGGCAGTTTGTTCTGGGAAACTGTATGTATGTATGTAAACCATCACTGTCAAGTGGGCTTTCCTTTTTGGTTTTGTTTAGTTTAGTTTCTTTGCATTTTATATTTTGGTTATATTGTTTAATCATTGTTTTCCATCAGATCTTTGTTTAAACGTAAAAATGTGACACTGAAAAAAATAAATAATATATATATATATATATATGCATAAAAATATATAATCTAAAAGTATAATACAACTGACCCTACGGCAAATAAAAAGAATGGTATAAAAACCCAACTAGTCTGATTTAATTGGATTTAGTTTAAAGGTGCATGCTTGTGTGTGCAAAAGGACAACAAATACAAAAGTGTATAATTATTAATAACGTGTCATGCACACTCGTAACACGACCGGCACTAGGACCCGGAAGTAATACGGTCGGGTTTCAGGAAGCATAAAAGGAAACAAGATGGCGCCTCACATTGCTCAGTCATTGAGTTCTGCCCATGCTATCGCCGACGCCTCGCTCGTCTAAACGTGAGTACTCACTTTCTTGGGTTATCGCTTCTGATTGGGTGTGTGTATTTAGAACGCGGGTTTATTTGTGTAAACTCTTGCTCTCGCTTCGGGAGAGTTCTAAGAATAACTAGCGTGGTTATCCTGCCTGCTCGCGCTACTTCCGCGTTTGGGTTTACCATCCACGCTACAGGGCTAACTGCTAGTCTTCTGATTCATCTCCGGTTAGTTCGTGACATAACGTTAGCCTAAAATATTATTTCCAAGGCTGAAGCAAACATGATTTTGTTTTCCAATAGATCTTTCATGATGAATGTGTATGATTTAAATATACAGTAAACAATAAACGAGTGCCGTTGATCAAAAAGCTCGCACGTTCTGTAATGTTCCACTGTCATTCATATTGCCGCTGTTTTAGAGCCCTTTACTAAAGCAGTCGCTAGTTATCAAGGTGATATACAGATCAATCTGCATTTGAAAATAATCAGTAAATTCATGAATTACACTCAAAGTATCAACTCCAACTATGTCTGGGGAAAGAAAATTTAGCAGAGACGTCCGCTCTGTCCTGTTAATTCATCTAAAACCCCCTACAGTATTCGCCAACAGCGACCCAGTTGGATAAATTCACACCTATGGTGAATGAAAGGCGAGAAGAGATTCAGCAGAATCTTCTAATTTTCTAATTAATTAAATAATAAAATTATATCAAATAAGGACTTTATCTAAACCCAGACCAAATTTCTCATTCACAGCTCACTCACTCATCATCTATACCGCTTTATCCTGTATTCAGGGTCACGGGGGCGGAGCCTATCGCAGGAGACTTAGGGCACATGGCAGGGGACACCCTGGACAGAGTGCCAATCCATCGCAGGGCACAGACACACACACTATGGGCAAATTGGGAACGCCAGTTAGCCTAATCTACATGTCTTTGGACTGTGGAAGGAAACTGGATTACCCGGAGGAAACCCACCAAGCACCAAGCACGTGCAAATTCCATGCACACAGAGACACATGAGTGCTCAAATGTAAAGCAAACGCAATTATTAATTTATTCTGTATATTTAACTTCATTCAACCGTTTAAGTTACATGAAAAAATAACATGCCTACCAGCCCATTATTATTTTCTGTTCAAATGTAAAGATGCACACGTGTGCAAAAAGTCGAAGTACAACAACGAATATGAAAGTGTATAATCTTTAATAAAGTTAGCCTAAAACAATATTGTCTCCAATGCTGAAGCAAACATGATTTTGTTTTTGTTTTAGTTTATTCGCTGAATACAACGTGACCGCGCGCTCGGAGGTGAACACATGCAGACCCCCAGTTACTGTCATCCCTCTTCTCACCTTTCATTCATGATAGGTGTGAACTTATTAAACCGGTTTCACTGATGGGGGAAACGGCAGAATTGAGGAGTTTAAAAAGAATGAACAAGACCGAGCAGACGTCTCTGCCTAAAATCTGTTTCACCAGCACATTGTCCTGGAGCTCAGCACGTCTTCTTTCCTTGTTTTAATCTGTAATATTGTGAAATAATAAGTGAAATGTATTCTTAGTATATGCTTAAATATTCCTTTTTATTTATGGACATGTGTATTGTGTTTGATCTGGATTATTGCAAGACGCGACGACTTTCTGCCACTTTTATTGATAAATCGAAAGGGTTTATCAGCCTTTTGATCAAAACGCTGCTTTTTGTAAAGTTTACGGACGAATCGGGTTCACGCACGGCAATGAACAGCTTTATTTTAGTCATAAATCCACAATCACACTACAGCTATTATTTCCAGCCGTGGTCAAATAATGGATGAAATAATTATTCAATGCTGGACACAAACAGCAACAAATCCAGATGATTATTTTTTATAAAAAGCCGAAGCACTTCATGTTTATATTTGTTCCTTCATTTCTTCTGATGGTGCGCGACACATTTTTACGTTTTAACAAAGACATGTTGACATATTCACGAATCAGGACATTCGCATAATTACTGTATATGTGCGCGCGTCTCATAGGTGTGTGTGCGCGGAGAGTTTGTGTATATGTGCGCGCGTCTCATAGGTGTGTGTGCGCGCGCATTTCATATGTAGTTGTGTGAGCAGTTAGTAGTATATATAGATGTGTGACTGTGTTATACAGTATGTGTATGCAAGTGTTTCACGTGAGTGTGCATGAGTGAAGTTTGATTTAAGTCCTATACGGCGCCTCATAATTTAGGGCGTCTCTTTTCATCATTATGAACATAATATGAAGCAGATATACGCACATTCATCATGAAAGATCTGTTGTAAAACAAAATAAAATTCATGTTTTGTTTCAGCATTGGACACAATATTGTTTTAGGATAAATAATAATACACAATTCTTCATTGTACTCGGTCTGGCTTTTAGATAAAGTCCTTCCATGCGCCATCTGGCGGGGTTAGGGTTAGAATTAACCCTAACCCTCATCTTTGGGGGGGACGAGTCTGCCTACAGGTATGAGGTGGAACGGCTAACAGCCTGGTGTGGAGAAAATAATCTGCTCCTCAACACCTCTAAGACCAAGGAGGTCATCATAGATTTTAGGAGGAAAAAAATTTCACCACTGTTCATTAGCGTGGACTGTGTAGAGAGGGTTCCAGATGGTGAAAAAGGCCCAGCAGAGACTGCACTTCCTGAGAATGCTCAGGAAGAACAACATCTCCCAGAAACTGCTGGTGTCTTTTTATCGATGCTCCATTGAGAGTATAGTGACATACTGCATATGTGTGTGTACAGCAGCTGCACTGTGGCCCAGAGAACGGCATTGCAGAGGGTCATTACAGCTGCCCAGAAGACCATCGGCTGCCCTCTCAGCAACTTGGAAAACTTACACAGTTCCTGCTGCCTTAAACTAGCCAAAACTCACATCCGGGACATCAACTGTTTGATCTACTGCCATCGGGCAGAAGGTATAGAGCATTACAAACTAGAACCAGTAGATATAAAAACAGTTTTTATTCTAGTGCAATAAATCTATGAACGGGCCAAGGTTCGTTTTGTTTCTCTTATTGGTATTTACGCAACGCAACATCCTTAGTTCCCTTTAAAAAAAAAAAGGAGCTAGACTCCTAAACCTGCAATTTGTTTTATCGTATAAAACATTCGCTTTTAAATGAACATTGGAAAAATGTTTTTTTTATAAACTGAAGAGGAGTGAAACACAAACATCTCGAAATGTATCCCCTCACCAAGCATAACTTTTTTTTTCAAATAAAAAACACTTAAATAAATTAAATACAATAAATAAATGAATAAATAAATAATTACGTACATACAGTATGTAAATGAAATAAATAAATAATTTAAATAAATAAATGGAACGATGTCTAATGCATAACCATCGTTACCCCCCTTTATATCAATCCTCTAGGCCATAAAAATCCTAAAGGTCACCCAATGGTTATTGTAAAAGTCATAAAAAAGGTCATAAAAAGGCAATAAAACTGTCAAAAAACGTTTTGACGAAAGGTGGTTAAATACGATTTTTGTTGCAGGCTGTGGGGTGGAATTTCCGAGCAACAGCATCTCGCTTGACGCAGATTTGAGAGCAGTGCGTTTTTCCCCCTGGAACCATCATAGTTTACCGAACCTGCCCAGTTCTGGTTAACGTTGAGTGGAATCAACCTTTTAAACAAACAAACAACAAATCAGGACTTCCTGTTGGTGACGTAGCTTCCTGTTTTCGTATTGTTACCGCAAAAGTCCCTCGTTTGTTTGTATCAGTGTTTAAATTATACTGCCTTTCTCCGTTTATACTAAATAACAATATTAACTAGTTTTTCGTTCTACTAGAATAGAATAGTCTTTATTGTCATTGCAACAAGTACAACAAAATCTTAAGTGCCAATGAAAAAAAAAAAAAAAAACCTTTTGCCTTTGTCCGTTTTTTGCACTTGTTTTGGAGAATGTGCATATCTCCTCATCTAAGAACAACAAGTGGAATCATTCACCAAACAACTAAACTCCGACTCAGGTACGTTATAATGGATAATATTCAGCTCGCTCAGTGTGTGAAGTGCAGGATGTTTAAACATTCTTTCTTCGTCGTTAGTGATCATTTTATTTGTGATAGGTGTGTGTTAGTTAGCACCCTGACGGAGAAGATATCAGCATTAGAGGAGCGCATCCTGACTCTAGAGAGGGTTAGAGAGCGTGAGAGCAGCGTTAATCTGGAAAGTCTGGGTGCCACAGGTGGAGATAATCATCCCCCGACTCCGGCAGTAGAGCCCTCACAGCGGGGCGAGTGGGTGACGACTCGGCGGCATACTCGTTCAGCCAAAGCTAACGCTAAGGCTAGCCCACCGGAGCACACCTCTTCTGCGCTTCACGTGTCCAACAGGTTCGCTCTCCTCAGTGATGCACCCGCTGAGAAACCTGAAAGAGCTCTGGTTATAGGAGACTCTATATTGAGACACGTGAAATTAGCTAGGCCTTTAGGGGCGCCAGCGGCAGTGGTCAGGTGTATCCCGGGAGCCAGAGCACCGGACATAGCAGGTAATCTTAGGGCTCTAGGTCAGCATAGGTTCTCTAAGATAGTGGTACATGCTGGAGCTAACGATATACGCCTTCGTCAGTCAGAGGTTAGTAAGAGTAACTTTACAGAGGTGTTTAAAATAGCGAAGGCGATGTCCGAAGAAGTAGTTTGCTCTGGTCCCATCCCAATGAGACGTGGCGACATAGCTTACAGCAGGTTATGGTCGCTGAACCGCTGGATGTCCAGGTGGTGCTCCGAAAACAACGTGGGCTTCATAGACAACTGGAAGACTTTTGAGGGCAAAACTGGCCTGTTAGGGCGGGACGGTGTCCATCCCACTCGGGAAGGTGCTGCTCTCATTTCTTGTAGTATAGCACATAGTCTCAGAAGAGGCCTAGTTAATCGGTGACAATCCAGAGCCAAGGCCAGGGAGCAGACAGACAGGCTAAACCAACCGTCTGCTAGCTGCATAGAGTCGTCACTCAGGGTTCATCAGATTGAGACTGTGTCTGTTCCCCGAGATAAACATAAACATACATTTAGAAAGACTCAGAAAGTCTGTTTTAGTAATTTAATTAACATAAATACCACAAACTCAGATCACACTGAATGTGCAGCCAGCACCTCTGATCTGAAGCTAGGACTGTTAAATATTAGATCTCTCGCATCTAAAGCAGTTATTGTTAATGAAACTATCACAGATCAGGAGTTTGATATACTCTGTTTAACCCTTATACCCCTATCTCACCTATGCGGAGTTATCGCGGTTTCGCGCAGTGGTTGTAAGTACGGTTCATCGCGATTTTTAAAAAAGGTTTTGCAGTTTTGGCATAGTGATAATGTTTCCATCACGATGATACCACAGTTTCGTACAGTTTCATGCGGAAGTGGTCGCGAAAGAAGAGAAATTGGTCTGGCTGCAGAAGTTTTCCTCATCAGAAGAGGAAGAAGAAAAGAGTTGCTTCTTTGCTCTCATATATTACCTCCTCACTGTATAATGTTTACATATGCAAACTTCTTTAGCATGGTATACAATACCTTCCTTACTGTACCACCTGTAATCATTTTGCTCATTTGCACTTATTGTAACTAATCTACTTCTCTATATACTTTCTATTTATATATGCAAACTATTCTGCACTATGAAATGCACTTCTGGTTGACGAGGAGTTTTTATGAATGGAATTCAAACACTGTACATCATAATAACCGCAGAACAACGCAGACTCCATAATAAAACCGCGGACACCGCAATCCATACGTGGGCACCATAAGAACAACGTGGACAATCCACCATGGTTCCGTCAACAGCGTAGTGATGGCGTAAAGCAACCGTAATGAGATCGGGAAGCCGCCGTCACCTGAGGTCGGTGGAAATCTGCGTTTTCCTGACGGAAGGCTGCGTTGTCACTATGGTCTCATTACGGCGAGTAAGGTGCGTTGTGGTCTTGTTACGTTTCCGCGTGAAAAATTAAACATGTTTAAAAAAATTTTTGCGGCCCTCATGGAACCTCGCGGAACTTTGGACGGTCACTCACAATGGCCCACGGCGCCCAACACCGCGTCTCACCGCGAGTCAAACCGCATAGGTGAGATAGGGGTATGAGGAGTCGGCGGAGCCGCCGGCGGGTCCAAGTGCATTGTTTTCTGGTAACCATAAAAAGAACTTAAAATGCTCCGTCATTTTTGATCATATATATAAGTGTAGTACATCATTTAAATCTGCAAAGGGTCTACTTTTATTTATGTATACTAGTGAGTATACATGAACAAAACATAGTGCTTTTGTAAAATAAAGAAAATAAACAGGTGAGCTTTCAGCCGTCTCGGTCTCCGTGAATATCTTTCTGAAACCCTTCAGTAAAATTAACTGAAACTCCGCGAATACTTCACACACCGACATGAGAAATATATCTATTTAAAGCTTAAAGTGTTTACTTTTAAATAAAGCAAGTTAAATAAAAAATAAATATTCTGATTTTATGTAATCCGTATGAATCCGAGGAGAGTTATTTGCTCCACCGGAGGAGGAGAATCCAGCAAGCTGCTACCATGGGTGAGTTATTAGGTCTCATATAATCCTTATTCTGATCATATAAATCTCATATTGTTTTATTTTTACATACATAGTTTAGGGTAGCACGTAGAAAACACCGCTATTCGGGCTACCATACTGCCTTATGTAGCTTAGCACAAACCTGCTAGCTCTCGGTGGCTAAAGCTAATGCCTTATGTGCTGGTTGTCAGTATCAGCTGTGGTGTAAATATTCCAATGTATTTTACCCAGTTTTACTACATTTAGCTTACGGTAGCGATTTGGTTCAGTTTTGGTTAGCTTATGACACTGCTGTCTATGATGTTATTTAGCACAAACACTTCAGCTCCTGGTGGCTAATATACTGCCTCATGTAGCTTATTGATATTCAGATAGAAGAAGAAAAAGCCCCCTGCTTTTTTATTTGTTGTATGACATTACAGAAGATTGTGTTGTCTTTATACATGGTGATTAGTAATTGATGATGATATACATGATGATGATATACAGTAGTTTATTTTATTGTGGTATCAGCTCATTTTGTATTTTTCTTTTCTTTTCTTTTATAAACAGTTGTGAGAGTGAAAATGATCAGCCACCTGTTTGATAGAACTCAAGGGCTCTGGATTCTGGATGGAAGGGGTCTGGATTTTGGTCATTTTAAACTGGATGGACACACAATAAGCATCTGTCTGTACCTGTGAGTGTGTACAACCAGCACATGGACTGACCTCGGGTTACAGAAGTGTTGCTCCAGCTAGTAACAGTGTCTGTGTGCAGTGTAAAGCAGTGTTTGGTAAGAAGCAAAAAACACCAGGGAAACGCCAGGTATGGAATGTTCACTTATGTCTTCAGTTAAACAGGAACTGCTTTTTGAAAGTGGCACAAAGATGTATGACTGTGGTGTAGGAGTGGACTAAACACCCTTTTTTCATTTTATTTTGCACGGCCATATTTATGCATAAATGTACCTTCTGTGTATAAGATGATCTGTGTCTGTCCCTCTCCATTCAATCCTGAACATTTTCTTTGCACTCTGTAAGTGAGTAGGTTATGTATCGGGTGTAAGAGTGAGTTATTCTGCCAGTCAGTTAACTATATTCTAAATAAACTACAAACAAAAAAAATGTTTTTTATCCTGAAATTATTTTCTTTTAGCATTTCCCTGTGTCACATACCTGACTGAAAGGCTCATTATGCAGATCATTATCCTGGTCTTTGTCTTCTCTGGTGTGAAGTAGAGCATTATTCATGATCATTCACGCCTCCTCGCATACGGCCTTTCCAAAACAAAAAGTGTCTTAGAAAATTTAGATGAATATATTGTTTTCTGTGAATGAGTGATCAAGATGATTATCACAACATTTTGAAGTAAAAACTCCAGACTACAAGATCCAGATAACAACAACAAAAAATATAAAAATATAAACTAATGTTATGAATGTGTTTTGTGAACTTATTTCAGTGATATTTTTTTTGTTGTTTCCAATAATCACGCATAACTGTTATTTTCTCCAAAATACAAACTTGTACATACATGCTGCTCACATATTACTGTAACCCAGTTTGTGCTGAATACAGTGTAGGTAGTCTTTAGACATTTATATGTTTATAAGTAATAATGCATGTTATGTTGGGGAAACTTTCCATCTCTTCCATTTCAGCTATTAAAAGACGGTAACAATGTAAATTTTAGAATCTGCAGAAGCTCAGTGGTCCGAGCTCAACCTCTCTCTTCTCTGAATACACTGTGTTCACGGGGGCGGGGCTAGGAAACACGCATCTCGGTTTATTAATCCAATTAAAGTGTTCGGTTTAGGTTTAGTATTCAGTGCGTTTGTATATCGGTTCTGTTGCAGCTATATTATAACACTCAGAAAGAACTTTTATTTAAGGTAAATTGACTGATGTGCCTAATGGTGTGTTCACATCGAACTCGGCGAGAGTGTCAAAGCGGCCGGGAGTCATTCATTATTAATGGGAGCCGGCGGCGAAGGGAGTTGAAAGCAGCTCAACTTTATGGTAATGAGCTATGACGCGGTTGAGCGGCGACCAATAAAAGAGTAGAGTTTTGTTCCGGCTACGTTAGTTCCCAAGCGAAATGTTCGTTGCATTAAACTTGCACTTTAAATAGCCTAGGAGAGTTTGTAATTAAAATTAATGTTATTTTAATTAAAGACAAAGTCTAATAAGTGATTTTAATAAATGTTATTATAATACCAAATATAAGATAATATAAAAAAATATATATTAAATTAGACTAACAATTCACAATGAACAGAAGCCGCAGCATACAAATGGCTTGTAATTTGTTCATTTCTACAATACAGTTCTTTCTATCAATCAATTTCTTGTTTTCTTCCACATTTTGGTCTCCACAAGATCAACAAGCGTGATTGCTTTGTGGCCCCTTTAAATACAAGAAAGGCGTTCGGTCTACGTCAGAGCGGCGGCAGGCGTTGACGGGCGTCGGCGAAATTTGACGCTCTATTATTATTATTATTATTATTACACACCTTTTGTGAATGCTTCAAATGACCTCAATTCCCTAAAAACATGAATCAAACTTTAGCAGCTTCATTCAGTGAGCTGGATAGGTCTGTACTACTTATTGGACCCATGCAGCATCTGGTGACCAAGTACTAAAGAAACAAATCTTAACTAACATATAGTGATGCTCTTCATTCAGTATGGAGCCTCCCAGGGGTCATGTGATAATAAAAAATAACAAACCCAACAAACAATGATTGATTACTAAACTGATTGATTTACCGGTGTTGTGTTAAAATTGGTTCCCCATTGAAATGTGTGTTTCTTAGCCCCGCCCCAGTGAAAACACTGACCAATGTCATTGGCGGACCAATGAGCTTCTACTGATTCTAAAATTGACATTGTTACAATTTTTCTTATCTCTGGAATGGAAGAGACAGAATTTCCTTATCATAACATGCATTGTATTGTTTTTTATCCCTTAGGAGTCTGAGGGTGTTTTGGAGCCCTGAAGAAGTTCTGACATGTCCTGACATTTGTATATTTTTCAGTTACTTATGAACATATCAATGTCTAAAGACTAACTACACTGTATTCAGCACAAACTGGCCTACAGTAACATGTGAGCAGTATGTATGTACAAGTTTGTATTTTGGAGAAAATAACAGTTATGTGTGATTATTGAAAACAACAAAAATATCACTGAAATAAGTTCACAAAACACATTCATAACATTCGTTTATATTTTTATATTTTTTTGCTTGTTACCTGGATCTGGTAGTCTGGAGTTTTTACTTTAAAATGATGTGAGAATCATCTTGACACACTATATACACAACCCGTGGTTTATTTACGCTCTCGTAATAAATAAATAAAACTAGTTATTACATTATGTTTCAAAACATCTTTAATTGACCTTAGTACTAAATGCTTTGTAAACATACACATCAAGTCATAACATTAACACTGCAAATATTAACACATTTTTGTTGATTATTAATTTTACCCCAGTGAACTAAGGTAACTAAGGTAAATTAAGGATGTCTTGAAACATAATGCAATAACTAGTTTTATTTATTTAATTAAAAAAGGCATAAAAATCATGGGTTGTTTTAATTTTATACTCCATAGAAGCTCAGTGGTCTGCGCAAAACCTCTCGCGAGCAAGCCTTTTTCTGAATATGGTGTTTTCACGGCGGTGGGGCTGAGATGAAACCATCTCGGTTTCTTAATCCGCGTGCACGGGTTAGTAATCAGCGCAAATTCTTTTCAGTTTGTTTTTTTGTTTTATCCCAAGACCCTCCATAATTCACTGCTGGGTATGAGGATACAGAGAGACGAGGCCTATGTTGTTTTCTGTGTGTGATACTACAGTGTGTTTAAAAAAGTCACACAAAACAAAACCTTATACTCATACGCTCAAATCACAAGGTTAATTGGCTCAAGTCTCGTAAAAGTTCATTTTTCATTTTTCAGCTTTGTCACTTAACACCATCCATTTAAAAAGACAAAGATAAATCATCCAGCTCATATTAACCATGAGGCTCAGAAAAAGCCCAGGTTTCTAAAAAGTAAAGTAAAGTAAAAGTAAAGAAATATCTTCTTACTGTTATTAATGTTTGTACAGACCCGTGTTGTGTGTAGGTTTAAGATGCCGACTGGTAAGCGCTTTGATTTCGGTGCCTGAGATTAAAAAGAGGTGCAAAATGTAGGAATTATTTTAGACCTTGAAGAGAGCAATTTTGGGGCTATTTTGAGATTTTGTGCAAAAAGTGACAGAAGAAATAAATACAGGAGGCTGAATACGTTTTTTTAAGAATTTCCTGCACTGCATAATATTTTCCTGCGAAATTTTTGTTAATTCTGTAAGTGAATTTGAGAAATAATTTAAGTTAAAATATAAATTATTTCACATTCTGTTATCATGTTCTACTGCTTTTATTCATCTCATCTTCATATTGTTATATTTATTATTATTTATTATTATTATTATTTGTTTAAAAATGCCTCTGGGTTAGGATTAGGGAATTTTGCAACATAGGAATCAGCCAATGTATAATTTTTGACTAACTAATTAATTAATGTGTTTTATATGTGTATTGTTGCATTTGCAAAGGACGTCCAGTAAAGTGGAAGGAAGTCTACTTTGGTTTACGTACAGGAATTCGATGAATGCTTTGTCATTACTTAATGCTTTATATAGTCTGGTTTGGAATTTCGTCATAGTTCATGTATCTTTGGTACTGACTGCAAACTTCTTTCTGAACATGAATTAGCCTCTTGATGTGAAATACCTCAAACTCAGTTTGTGAGAATAACAACATTGTGCCTGTGCATACATTAGCTGTGATTTAGTAAGTAATAAATGGTAATAAAGGCCCTTTACTGCAACCATCTGCAAAACACTTCCTTAAGCCAAATCCACAATTTTTTATTTAACTTGGACTGCTACTTAAACCCCTGCTGACTTGTGGCAACAGTTTTACTCATCACACTCATTCACATTTCTGTTGCACTCTTTGGCACCTGCAGCCAGAGCCAGCACAATGTCACAGAGAAGCACTGGAGCGTTGGCCTGGAGAGAAATTCTGGCTTTCGTCCTGGCAGAGGAACATTCGCTTACTCAGTCATCTCACCATTCTCCTCCAGCACACCAGCTGCTCCTGGTTACCATGCTTAACTTTCGTCTCCCATAAATCCACACAGGATGGTGGGTCCAGGTCAACTTCTGCTTGTGCTACTAGAGAAGTTGTCATTAGATTGTTATCTGTCATACAGCACCCACTTCACTCTGGAAGAAAACTCAATGGTAAAACCAGTGGTGGCAATTAAAAAAGAACAACAACTCTCTTACTCTACTCTACTTTTGTTTAAAATATATATCTGAACTTTACTAAAGAATTTTCTATATGTGATCATTTTTACTTCAACTCACTATATTTTTTGGTAAACAACCTGTACTTTTACATAGAGACTTGCTACTTTTCAGTTTTCAGTTGCTTATTATTTTATACTAAGCAATAGATGTTTACTCTGTCGCTCTCGCCATATTGTGACCGAAGCTACTGTACCCCATAGGAACAAAACAACCCCACCAATCCTAGTTTTCAGAAAATCACTTTTATGAAAGTGCTGATTGGTTCGTGCTATATACTGCTACCATGTTAAGGCTTGAATTAAAGAATTAAAGGGGAATCTGAACCAATTCATCAATGCAATAAACACTTTGGTAAAAGGAAATAGATTTTATTATAATTTCTGCTTAGACTCAAAATGTATAAAAAAGAATTTACTTTATAGGGAGGGGTGCAGGTTATCCCACATGGTTGACTATTTACAAAACTTAAAATAAACCAAAGACCAGTCAATTTAAATGTAATAATAATAAGAACAACCATGAATGAAGGACGGAACGTCAGTGAGTCTTATGGCTGAACAACCATCATCTGTGCAGGCCGCATCTCCACAGAACTCTGGTTCGTAATAGATAGGTTTTCAAACATAAAAATGTCAACTGGTTCTTTTTCCACAGATGTTGCAGCAATGTGAGGTAGTGGGGTCTTTGCAGCATTTCTTCAGCATTCCAGACTTCTGCTCATCTTCTTATGACGCCTTCGTTCTCGTCGAGCTGCAACTCGCCCTGCTTTGATGTCTAGAATAGTTTCAGCTTCACACATTATATATCGTATAGTGAGCTGGGACATATGACAACTTTAAACATTGGCAACTTTAAACATAAACATTCCATAACATTCCATCTCTTGGCATATGGACTCGTCATCTTTTCTTATCCCCAAGTTCAGCTTGAGGAACCGCAGCTCGCCTTGAAGAGCTCCAATTTTCACAGGGACCAGTTTCGATTACAATTCAGCCTCGGCCTCTGGATATCCTGGTAACAGAGCGACTGGGGCCTCGGGCACTCACTAGCCTTTTGAGCTGGCTCAGCCGTATGGCTTTAATCTCCCACCAGTCTCCACTACTGAAATGGCCTGTAACAGAGGACATAGTCAAAATTGCACAACCCATATGCCTCCCGCCTCAACCTCATCAGTTCTTACTCACTAGCACCCCCCCCCCCAAGCCCCCCCCTGACCCCCCGCCACCCCACTGCGGGCTCTCTTGGCCCTACTGTGGTTTACCAATGACAATGGAGTTATAGCCTTCAGGCTTGGTACCTGGTTTTGAAGTTAAAATATAGCAGCATAACATGGGCTTTATTGATGTCTCTCAATTGACAAACTGGCAGGAAAAGAAACATTTCTGACTAACACAGATTATTTCTTACAGGTATAATCTCTTTTTCATACAATATCTTCTAAATTCACACTTAGCAACACTGCATCATGTCTTGTTATCAGCCCTGTTGGATGAAAATCCAGGCTCAATGCAATACCTGTACGCTGGGTGAATCCTGGGTCATAATTCAGTCCCACGCACCCAGTGCGTTTCCTAGTCTGCCAGACGTCCTTCCGGCTGACTACTGTGAGTGTCCCCTCTGCAGCCAACTCGATACACCTCAGACATAGCTCAACTATTCTACCATCCCACTGACAATAACACGCTGTTCCCATAACTCTCTATGTACTTCTACATGGCACACACTGCAAGGCATATTGGCAAACGCACCTGTAACACCTCCTCTACAATCACCACTTTTGGATGTCTCAAACATTTTTCACCCACTGACACCTGACCCACGGCACAGGCATCTGGAGTAAACTGCACCTTCTGCCACACTGGTTTTCTGTAGGCCTTCTGCCCATACAGGCGAGATTTCAGAAGCCGCTGGCTCTCCAGTCCACACCGTAACACTTGAGTGCACTTCATCACATATAACACAATCTCTAGGATTATATGGGGTCAGGGTGCTTAAATCATCAGGTCGAGTCATCAAACTCCCTGCAGTCCTATGTCCTTCCGTATTTAGAGCATTAAGAAACACCTTAAACGTAGTATCCAGTGGATACAGATTAGCCAACGTTGTTAAGAATAAACTGTCTTGTACCAGAACCATGAAATACTCATTTGCTCCAACAGACTGGATTGCACCTTTTCCCATAACCCAAAAACATTGCATGCTCTCACATATTGCGTGCAGTGATTGAAAGGAAAGAACATCCACGTGTCCAGCCATCCTGTCTGTCATACACTAGGCAATACCTTCTCAAAGGCACCCTCAATGTATGCTCTACCCACAACTCTAGGAGGTCTCGTAGTTTTCAGTTTCTTTGTCTATACTCTTAGATACTTTCAGTTCTGTGCTCGTCAAGTAGACCTGAAACCTCTCATGAAAACTAGCTTGCCATTGCTTAACACCTTCTATTTTTACCAATAAATAACAAAGGAAATCAACAGCATTTTAGTACCCAGAACAAAAAACAGCATAACTGCATTAAACAAGATGCATTAAACAGCATCAAGCCGCATTCTCCACCATCGCGCATTGCATTGGATAAGCATTCCTTAATGACAAACTCAAACAGGAAATATCGATCTGCAAAGGACGAGCCATTACCGGTGTCAAATTCTGTAAAGGTCGGCACAAGACTCACCTTAGAAATGAAGTCCCCGGAATCATCTGTTCCCGAATTCAAAGAACTCACACCTGCTGCACTGTAATGTGGTTTCTAACCTTGCAATGAGAGGCAGTCCTTTTATTATTTTATATTGCAATCAAAGAAAAGCAATACATGGTAAATAAGTATAACTAAGCAAAGGGTTCAAAGGAAAATAAAAGAACACAAAGTCTTCACTTATATTAACAATGCGTGGTAACAAGCCTAAGAACTTTATCGTAGCACAACAGAACTCTTTAATACCCTGGTCCTCTTACTCATGTTCTAACAGCCTGACCCTATTAACCAGTTAGCAGGTTCTGATAAATGCTGATGAACTAAGCTGTTCTCTACTGTCTGTAAATAGGTTTAACATAATCAGCAAAATGCATATCGTTGTTTTGTGGCTTACTAACTGCCAGACAATTTCTTAAGTAGTGCATTAACTGCAGCCATTAGACCTCACGATGCATCTTACGTGTGAAGAACATCTTCGATAACATCAGCCTCGCAACTGATTATTTTCCCACAGATGTTGCAGCAATGTCAGGTAGTGGGGTCTTTGCAGCATTTCCTCTCGCCAGAACTCTGCTCATCTTCCTACGACACCTTCGTTCTCATCGAGCTGCGAGTCGCCCTGCTTTGATGTCTAGAACCGTTTCAGCTTCACACATTACATCTCCTATAGTGAGCTGGGACATACGACAACATTGGCACATTCCATAATAAGCTCTACTAGACTTGCACATTTGTCAACAGCATCAACTTTTGAAATTGTGCTTTTTAGGGCACAGACTTGAGTAAAAATGGTCCTTCTACTTGTGGTTAAGTACAATTTTAGGCGAGTACTTTTTACTAAAGACGTTTGTGTACTTCTGCCACCTTTTTTAGTTGTAGCTTTGTTCCTATTTGTTTGCATGCTTCAGTTTATGAGGCAGGTGCTATTTAAATGATTTCTTGATTCACCAGTTCTGGCAGTAATCAGGCCTGAGGGTGGCAAGTGAAATTTTACTCAGCTTTCACATGCGGTTAATCACAGTTCATTCCTGAGGGGTGGTAGGCCAGGTACGTTTTTACCCTTAATAAATGCAATCTTATTTTTACTCATGTTATCTTTCTGTAAAATAAGAATCATTTAAGTTTGACAAATAACTGCCACTGTTGAGACTCTGAGGAAGGACTTTAACCATATCTTCTCCAGGGGGCCCTGTCCCCTGACTGACACCGCGCTCTCACGCCAGCTTCCTAACTGGGACATTTCACTGCTGTAAAGTGACAAATTACTGAATTCTAATCTTAAATAAGCAAAAAAAAAAGCAATGAAAAAAATTTCACAGCAATGTCGTACTTTTCACACAAAATGGCCGTAGTTAAATTGTCTATTTTCTTTAATATTTTTAATAATAGTGTCCGGTCTGTTAAATACAGTTAATAACCTGTGCACACACACACACACACACACTGTGAAATATTCCTTCCATATTTAATATCTTTAATGAGATAGAAGAGTACTGATTCTAATGTTGTGATAAGATAAGAAGAAATCCCAACTCACATTTGGAGACTGGAATGTTGTGTGTTTTGTATAAAGTTATTGTCAATATAAAGTTAGCATTCTAGATGTATAATTGGATTTTTGGATTTGAGTCAGTGATTCCTGGCACAGTTTGAGTCCTTGGCTCAGCGTGGTGTCTGGTTTCTGCTTGGACTGAAATAAAGAGTGACTGTGCATTAATAAATTACGCTTGATTCCTCTGGATGGTGTTTATTTGGGCATACTGAGCCAATATGGCAGCCTATCTCTCACAGGCATGGCAGCTTCAATTATTTCCAGCATTTAGGCTTCCTGCTCGTTTCACCAGAGAAACTTCACACACACACACACACACAAATAGAGACTGAGAGAGTGGAAGAAAGGAAATTCTCAATTTTGATGACACACTGACGCTCAACTAAATGATCTGTCCATCTTCTTGTGGTTTCACTCAATATTTTGCTTGATAGAATAAACAACTTCTGTGATATCACTATTTTTTTTTTATTCCTCACAAACACACCCTCTACCGTGTCATTTCAGTTATTTTCAGACTTCTTTTTCTGCCTGTGACATGAACTGCAAACACAATGAAAACTATGACTTCCTTTAATGCTTTGCTAAAGCAAACAGAACCTTTAAATGAACAAACTAACAAGGTAAAACTACGACTCCACAGCTTTCACAATTCCACAGGGTTCAGTGTGGCCACCTGTTCTTGTCGCTGTATGCAGTGTTAACGATGCTGATGATAACGTTTCACAGGTTCATTTGCATTTCTATGCTAATGACAGACTCCTCTATGTTTCAGGATGTTTTACACACTACTCTGCTGATGGAGTGTTTGATCAGTAAACAGATGTGCGTGAAATACACAAGTCCTAAAGTAGAAATATTACTCAAGTGATGGTGGAAGTCCTCCGTTTATATGTGAACTTGAGGAAAAGTGCAGAAGTATTCACCTTCAATGTGGGTTTGTATTGACTGTGCTGTCGACCGGCTTTGCTGCTGATTTCAAATACCTTACATTATTAGGCGTGTCTCAAAGGGAAGGCATTCATGAAATGATGCATAATAGTCAGCAGATGGCAAACGTCCTGCTTCAAATCTCCACCCCAGTCTGGCTAAGTAACGCAATGCCATGCAGAAACGCTGTCGAGTAAAAGTAAAGATATCGCCTGTGCTTTTGAGTGGAGTAAAGGTAAAAAGTATCCTCTTTAAGAAGAGAAAGAGAAACATATTAATGACAAACACCTATCGGATGTTCACAATCTTCTCTTTTACATGTTTTCATACATTATTAGTCTTTCATTTCTTCATTTTTAAATTTGTTCTCTATTATTTGTTTCTTCTTCCTCTTGTTTAGAGCCAGTGAACTAGACCTTGTGGAAAAGCCCAGTCTTGTCTTGTTCGCTTCTTCTGTACTTGGGACAGATCTGGCACCAGCGGGCAGGTTTTATTCATTTGAGTCTAAAGCTCGTGAAATCCACCTAAACAGCTGTGGAACCCGAGGCTAAGTATGAGGAACAGTTCCTATAAAAATACTAGGGCTTAGAGTTCGCAATGTTGCGGGTTGACAGAAGAAGCATGGTGTGGCAGTGTGTCTACATGAAGTCGTACTCATCATAAATAAAAGCTTCTTCCTCTCACATATGAGCAATCATTTTTCTTTCGTTGTCTATGGACCCAGTTTCTCCCTTGAGATCCAGGAGATACTGCAATGCTGCTCACCTTTGTTTGCTCTCAGAAGGTATTTCCACCTAAAAGTCCTCCAGGAGTTGCATTTTAATGGCGAATAAATGATGGCAGATGGTCAGGAATCAGATCTACTGACAGCATGAGCTGAGGCATATGCTCAGGAGTGGATTAGATATGAATATTAATATGGCCAGGTGACAACCACCTGGAGTGCAGGTTCATCCGCACAGGACTGAAAATCCACAATGTCCTCGAGCAGGTGGGATTTAATAATGTAAATTCTAGCACTTAAAATTTCTTGATGAATTATTCAAATACTTCTGTTTTTGTTTTACTTGTCCACAGCAGGAGTCGAGCTCGCAAAAGCACAAATTAGTCAATTATTTTAACGGTGCCATAAATGATGCTAGGATTCCTCTTCCTGCCTTTTTACTTCATACATATAAAATGTGTTGGCCTTAAACCTGCTGCACCGTTAAGAGCAGAATAATAACCCTGATGCTTTTTTTGCTCTCGTATTATGGATATTTTGGTGACTTGTGTTAGCAAGTTAACCCAAGTAAACCCTAACTGATGCAGTGAAGAGCTTCACATTTCTGAAAAGTGTCAGAAGACATATGTTACTGTTTCAGGAGGGACAAATTATTGTCCTGCGTCAAGCAGGGAAAACAACAAAGAGGATTAGCTGAAACTACAAACACTGGGAAAAGAACTGTAAAGAACTTTATTAGCTCATTATGACTCATCAGCCTCTCGGAAAAAATGAGGTCAAGAAAACATCCTGAAGGAGTGTGACCACTTCTATGTTAGTGAAATGTAACTGTTTGAGCAAGAAAGTATGAGCATTTTCACACACAAGTTGAGAAGAACTCAAGGGACGGCTACAGCTGTGTAGCCTTAAGAAGAAGAAAAAAATCAGTGAGACTGATCAAAGTCTTTAATTTGCTGTGGAGCATCGCTGAATAGAGTGTGGGAAATAAATCAACTTAAAAAATGTAGTAATAAAACAATCTAAGTTTGGCACAACAGTCTGTTTTAGCATTAATAGCAGACGGAGTCTCAGACTCCCAGCTTGGGAAGCCCCTGACGTGGACATTGTAGACCAGCACCAAGATTCTGGAAGATTCTCCTCCATAGATTAGAAAATGTAGTAGGGATTAAGGCAACGGCTCTCCTGGCTTTCATCCTATTTCACTGATCGTTGTAGTTTGGAGATTTAAACGTATCGCTAATAACAGCATTACATTAGCTAGCATGATAAGAACTAGAACAATGTTAATTATGTTAATTGCTAACTTTAATAAATGTGGGATTGTATGTTTCAGCAGATGGATTATGTCTTTTAAATCAACTTTAGATTCAACAGGAAGTTAGATGTCTAATACTAATATCATGTCTCATGACTTTGGAAATATTTGATTATTAAGAAATCTAGGGATGCTTGAAAATGTTATATGCCATGTAATTTCTACAGGTTTTAAAAAATGTAAGCATTTCATTCAAGAAATAAATGCTTAAAGTTAGGGACAGTGGTGGCTTAAATGTTTAAGGTTGTGGGTTATTGATCAGAAGGTCAGGCGTTTGAGCCCCTGAGCACGACACTTAACCTGATCTGCTCCAGGGGGCGCTGTATCTTTGCTGACCCTGTGCTATAAGGTACATGGGAGAAATAACTGAACTTTAAAATGATCTTCACTTAAAAATAAATGATTATACTTGCTACAGGCCCCAGTACACACACCCATCACGCCCTGATGAGGACTATGAAATTCCCCGGGCATCCCGTAAATATCAAAGAATGTAGTGGAATTTATGTTAAAATAAAAAATATATTTATATGCATTTCTAATTTGCATACTACTTCCTAACCGCCTCCCTGACAGGCTCCGAATGCATCCACCATGTTGTAACTAATCTCATCTTGCACACATGATCACACACTCACTAGGTCCAGTAACAATTGAGTCACTATATGTCTGGTCAAATCGCACCTTCTCCTACTGCGTGCTTACTAAATTGTCATTACATCCGGCAGGTGGCTTTGAAAATGTCCAAAATTGAAAGATTTTGTTACTTAAAATTTTGGTAAGCAAAAGATTTTAGTCAAATTTAAAATAAATGTACAGGTAGTACTTACTTGTATCTTATTTGTTTCATCCATGTTAAGCTAAACGTAATGTTTGAACTTAATGTCAGCTCTTGTCTTCACGTACGTCACAGCAGCTGTAAACATTATGTCGTTGCCAGTCTCTCTTTATTCACTTTTTTAAAATTAATTAGACAAAAAATTGCTGTTTGTCATGTGGCTGTGAAAAATTGCAAAAAGGTGTAAAACCCTCTGTCCTGAAGATGAGGAACAAATGACAGTTACAGATTTCCCTCTGATTATTACACGGCACTGACACTGGAGACTCTTTCCACTCGTGTTACACAAACACAACTCTCCTTAAATAAAAGTTTGAAGAGAATCAGCTGTTATTATACAACCGATAATGCATTATTAGAATTGGACGACCACCAGAAGAAGCGTCTCACTGCACTAAAAACAGCTTTGTTCTGACTGTGTGTGGGCGAATAGCAGGACTGCTTCATTTGAACAGAAAATTACAGATGTGTCTCTTCTTTTAGACCCTTTGACT
The DNA here is from genome assembly GCA_013621035.1 of Clarias magur. NCBI lineage: Eukaryota > Metazoa > Chordata > Actinopteri > Siluriformes > Clariidae > Clarias > Clarias magur. Next base: position 81,941 of record QNUK01000830.1, on the reverse strand, counting down.
TAATTTGCATATTAAATTAGCTGGAAAATGTGTTGCCGCACCTGGACTCTACAGGTTGCTCACGAACACCGACAGAGACGTCGTCATCCGTATCAGTGAAGTGCTACACAGCATCCTAGGATTGCGTGATCAGTTTTAAATCAGGACAACGTTATGAGTGTCTCTGAACAATCTTTTGCAAAAAAGATCCTCTTTCAAACTGTAAACCTTGATTTTTGCGCTGTGAAAGTTTGAATTGAACCAAACCTTTTTTACTTCCTGCGTCAGTGGAGAGTGCTTCCTGTGTTGTGTAGCTGTTGTACAGCACTGGGGTGGATTTTTGTTCCTCTTTATTCGGCCAGCCGAACTCCCCCACCTCTCAGCTCTGATAATGACGTCAATGCTTGTCAGGAGTGTGATGATGTCCGGGTTAACCCCTAGAGGGCACCTTGCGCCCAGAGACTTTCTTGTGTTTTTGTTAAGTTAAACTTAATTTCCCAGAATGCACCTCAGTCAGGTGATGTTAAAACAAAAAAATAAAACAAAAAATATGTTTTATTACTTTATTATTAAAAAACATCTAAAACGCCTTTACCTCTGCATCTATGTCTCGCCATCCCCTTTACAACACCCGTGACACAACATTGCTTATAGCATCTACAGCAATTTGTTAGAATGACTTTGTTACAATGAGCTTTTATTGCACCTAATTTTTATGCTGAAAAAACTGATGTTAGTAATAAAAATATATTTAATCTAATAATTAATTATATTTTTATAGGTTAAAACAAGCAAAGATAAGATTATTCAGCCGCCATTTGTAAAAGTTTTTAAGAAGTAAATGCTTCCTTTTGCATGATAAAGCTTTATTTGGCACCTGCAGATGACTTTCTGGAAGTGTTCCTGGGCACATTTAGTAATGTCAGTGACACAATCTTGTCGATGAGTGATGCAATATTGTCTGAGAGCCCAACATGACAAGGGTCTAACAAAGGTCTTTGTCCTCCTCCCTTACACAGAGCGATTTCTCCAGTTTCTCTGAATCCTTTGATGATGTTATACGCTGGAGATGGTGATGTTTGCAAAGCCTCTGCAGTCTGACGTAAACTAACATCATTTTTTAAAGTATTCTACAGTCTTTTTATGCATTCGTTCACTGATTGGAGAGCCTCTGAGCCTCATGTGATTTGAAGGGTTTTTTGTTCTCATTTTATTAAAATTTAAAACACATCCCAACTTTTCTGGAATTTTGGTAGTATACCTGACTCCCCTCTTTGTTTCATTAAGCTCTGTGTTTAAATTCTGGGTTTTAAGTTTGCGTTCGTCTCTCTATCTGCTGATGGACAGTTATCGTGGTTAAGTGCTCGAGTTTAACTCTCATTAAATTTCCTTGTTCATATTACTGTTTTTGTCATGAGTCTTGTTTGCTTTGTTAAAATTTGAAATTCTGCACCTGCATTAATCTCATCAAATGTTTACATCATCATAAGTTTTTATAATATATAAATGATATATGTATATAAATAATATAAAAAAAAAAGATGGATGTAGAGTATTACACTCTAAAAAGTGCTGGGTTAAAAAACAACCCAACCATAACCCATCCGCTGGGTCACTATTGGACAGAACGCGCGCTGGGTTGTACCATTTAACCCAGATTTCTGGGTTGTTCATCTGACCCAACCAGTGGGTTAAACCGACATTCTAGTTGGGTTAAATGTTAAAATGCTGGGTTATTTTATTTGACCCAACCAGTGGCTATAATTGACACTCTTGCTGGGTTGACACAGTCCATTTGATTTTTTCTATTTTCAAAAAGGACACAAAATGTACACAACCTTCACATAGTGTAAATATATTGTCACAGAATATGAAAATGTGAATAACTTTTTTACCAAAATGTCAGACAAAACCAACTAATCTTAAGCTGACCATTTGTTAAATATAAAATAAATGAACTGTAACATAAACACTCTGTAAAACAAAAACAAGAGACGCCTGTAAGTCTGATAGAATTGCATTTTTTTTTGTTGCATTTAATACAATGTTTAAAAACCTTTTATGTAGAAGTTTTCAATACAAATCTTATAACACCCACATGACAGAAATATTTCCCATCTTAATATTTTAACTATCCGTTATTTAACTGTTACTATTTAATTTCCTTAAAAAATGACATTTATAATTTTAAATATTATTGATTAAATGTTGGCTGAAAAAACTGTTGTCCTAAAAAATTTAATGAAACGAGATGAGTACTCGTGTCCATCAATCTGATCCACAGTATGCTGGAGAAACTCCCAGGTGAGAAGACACTTCTTAACATCAATGACAAAAAAACACAGGCTTCACCAAAGAGTCTGTATCAATAGCGTTGCCTCCAACAATGGAAAAGGTCTGTCAGGTCCCTCTTGTCTCATCCCCAAGGAACAAAACATGGAACGGTGCTCCAGTCATCTCCATATTTTGCAGATATCATCCTCATCATGTTGGTCCACCTGTGGATTATACAGCATCACTTAGTGTTGCAATATAACCAACATTTACGTTCAGCATTTTTGTTACGGACGTACAGCTACATATGCATTTAATGCAAAACATTTTTTCTCTTTTCAATACACAAAAATACATAACATGAACATAAATTTAGTGTATATTTTTTAATAATTTATCTCACTATTTAACATGTAAGGGATAACAGGATACGGCGCTCCATCTGGATTTCATACAAAACATTCACCCCTTTTCAAATTCTCCACAAACACTAGATGAATATGATATTTAATGGTGAATTTACAACTTATAATAAATATTTCATAAGGATAAAGAAAAAGCTTGCTTTAAACTACGACTTAACCATGATGCTTTCTCATGTTTTTAATAACAAAACAGAATGGGAAAACAATATTAATATCAAAGCATTTATTTTAAACAATAAAATATGCTTGCTCCTACCACAAGTTACTAAAAAAAAAAAAAAAAAAAAATTTTACATTAACTTACCATAAAACACTGAGTGCTCTGAGCATGATCCAGTCAGAAGTGAAAAATCCAGAAAGTTCTCCAGAGAATAAACCAACTGCTGGGTCAAAATAACACAAGCAGTTTTTTTTTTTTAACAGACATAAACAGAAGACATATTAAGACTGTTATTAAACATATTCCAATAGCTTCTTCTGACATCTATTAAAAATTATAAAATATGCCGAGAGACTTTCCACACACACAGCTTTAGCGAAGATTACTAATAAGTTACCTAAAATTACATTGAAGATTACATTTAGTAAATTTAGTTTTTTTTTTATTTGTGTGCTACAAACGCATTTTTCTCATAAAATACACTATAGCCGACCGGTGTTACAGAATATTAAAACATGACCTCCTCACACCCTCATATCAAAGTGTGACTAAAAGGCGGAAAAGCGAATAAACATGAAAATGAGCTCCTACCACAACTACAACATTTAAAATGTAGGTAAAAATTCATATAAACTTACCATAAAATCCTGTCAGCATTAAGTGGCCTCGTGCTCCCGCTTCAGAAGTGAAGAATCCAGAAAGTTCCTCGCGCTGTGTCTCAATTCCGAAAACGCACAGAGCGGAGTTGACTTGGAAGTGCACACTCGAGGGTTTGAGGACTCCGGGTATAATAATGTAACGCAGCGCACAGGAAGCTTCTCACAGCCGCGATATGATTATACCATAACCGTATTATACCGAAGATTACCTGTTAGAAATACACACACACAAAAAAAAAAATCCGCTGTTTTAACCACTGCAGTGACGTCACAGCCAGCGGTCGTTTCCAGAAGTTTCTGCCATGATGAGGCCGTGTTTTGCGGCTACATGAGCGCGAAGCACCGCAGGATTGCCTGGAGCTCAAATCTCCGAAATCGTTGGGACACTTTTTTTTTTTAAATAGACGCTGTCTTTAATAACCGATTGATGTTTTGAGCTGTACACACATACATTCTCGCTTAAACATCTCTTAAAACTACACTTTGTGACACAATAACAGTAATATTTCAAACATTTTGCAGGCTGCCGTTTGGAGAAATAAAGAATAAACCAGTTGTTGGGTCAAAATAACCCAACCAGGTGTTCATGTGTAAATGACCCACTACATCTCATCTGACCCAACATGACCCAACCCAACAACGTGTTTAAAGTCCCCAAAATAACCCAGAACTCTCCTCTCTCTCTCACTACACATGTTGCTCCTGAGCTGCCACTAATCGAGACCCCCTCTGCCATCTGGACGTGTCTGACCTGGTGCCCCACTTCTGGTTGGAGATCTTATTGTATTAAGTTTATTTATAAGGCTTTTAAAATAGTCCATGCATTTCCTCTCTACGGTGAACATAATTTTTGCACCAGGCGTTATCTTTATGCTCTTTATGAGGTAAAGAAGAAACCTTCTTATTGCTGCATACTTGTTGCTTTTGCGCCACACTAGCCCCCATCCTGTGATCCAGGGCGTTTTCACACTGGGGTCCGGGATCCATTTCCGAGCACACTTGGCATGTCTGTCCACTTTACGGCCTCAGGTCCTTTCCCTGTTCAAAAGAGCAGAATATGATGAACTGAAGTGTTGCGCTTACAGGATGTAGAGTTACAGCTACTTTACTCTTTACTCATATGTTATGTAGAACCTTCATGTATATTCTCCAACACATCTCAGAGACACTTATAAACACTGAGATGCTGATGAGCCACATAAGCTGCACACACAGTTTCAGGTTATCTGTGTTTGCTGTGACAAAATGTAAATGTGGGAAAAAATGGAGAGGTTTTAAATTAAGTTTCAGCACCTCAGCTAAGTTTGAAAATCTACACATAGCAAGGGAAGGAAAAAAAGAGCACAAGCATCTCTCTTGTAGGACTGTTGTCCTCTTAATAGGAGTATTTAGTGTCCATTCCTGGTCTCTCCTGGTCACAGGGACATCCTGCCATCACACACCAGCCCTCTCTAAACCCAGATGATCCTGAGGAGAACAGAAAAATGCATGATTAGATATTTATCATTTATTATATGTATCTACGCTATTTGTTGAACTTTATTCTAGCAGGCATTATATTTATTTCTAGCATTTATTCATTGTTTACATCTGTGATTAATTTACAGTGTACATAAATGCTATTTTTATGATAGAAAGTAAATTTTTTAAATGTGCTATGACTAAAGAAAGTAATGTTTAATGATCACTTTATTTCTATTTGACTGTAAATCAGTAGAGAATGTGGACACACCTGATTCCTCACCTTACAGAGTAGAGATGTAAAGTCATTCCTCAGTGCCTCGTGCTGTGTCTGTGCAGCGCGCGCTCATCTCACCCTCTGAGTCGCGCGACAGATGTGTCAGTAAGCATGTTGTTTACAGCGCCGTTGTTTTTGTCACAAAAAATAAAAACATCCACACGGAGCCTTAACAGGTGTCTCACAGTTCATGACCCGAGCGGGTGTTTCTTCTTTCTAATTTTTTTCCAACACAAAACAAACCAACTACCTCTCTACCGCCACCTACTGTTTCTGGTTGTGTGAATACGCGAGTGTGTCCGGGATCGGAACCGATGTTACAGTGTGAACGCAGACCTGCGGGGGATTGGGGAGGGGGAGAAACCGTGCTCGGGTACAGAACGGAACAGATCGCTACCAGTGTGAAAACGGCCTCAGCTCTAATCAAAGAATTTAGTGTTTTGTTTGTAATTCTGACTAAAAACAAACATAGATCTGCAGAACAAATATTTTAACAGATATTGCAAGTAAAACAGCAATTTCATGAGATATTTTCAATATAAGATCAAAAAGCAATTCATAGCCTGTCAGTAAAGTAACTGCCCCTGTCCCCTTGCCCTTCCTCACTGTCATGTCTGGCTTAAGAATCAGTGATAAACAGTAGGATGCATGGAGATGCAATAATTTCAGTCTACTCTGGAGTTTTTTATCTTTTTAATCTAATCAACAGGAACTGAATACAACGTAAATGACATAAATGTTGCTACTCCCATGTTAGCTGCACTCATTTATTAAATAAAACAACAGTGCAGTTTGGGTACAATCTTAGAGAGAAAGTTAATCTTCTCGTTGTGTGTGTGTGTGTGTGAGAGAGAGAGATAGAGAGAGATGCAGATTTTTTGTCCCAGACTTTCACTTCATACAGACATAGCTGTCAACACACATCATCTCAGAATTGTGAAAAAAAGCTGACTATTAGGCCAGTGGAAAAAAAATCCCCAGCCTATTTAATACTTCCAAATGACATGCGCACACTCTCACTCTCTCACCCTCTCTCTCACTCACACACACAAACACACACACACACACATTTACATGTGAGTCTAAATCAAGTCCTGTTTTCTTCCTATTGGTTTTTTCTTTAACACAGTCAGTTTTCTTATCGAATGCTTCATTAACGTGCATGTCTTCTAATAAAAATGGAAAGTGGAAAGACAGAGACAAATAAGGCATAGGAGAGATAAATAGAAATCCCACATTTTATTGCGAGGTCAAATATGACTATTTAATGATAATGTATTATCTGGGTCTGGTTGAGACCATCGGTACTGATGAGGAACAAGGCACAGCAGCAGCATTATACTTTATCGTAGGCACATAGTCACTCAAGTGCGCGAGCAAGAATGAGAGATTGACAAACCACCATAAAACTCTGTTTCCTTACCACTTGCATTTTAAAGCCCAGACACTTAGACACCCTTAGCAGAACCTTCACTGCACACAACAGGTCACTTTCAGTTTTCAAAACCCTGAAAAATATTCAATTGTTTGTTGTGATGTAAAAACTAACAACAAAAACTGTCTCCACAGTGGATCCAGGACTGCGACTGCTGGCACCACCTACATACTATAACTACAGTATAACCACTTCAATCCCGTCACTTGAGTCACTTCCCTAAATTGGGGTAGCTCAAAGCTTTTTTGTGATGCAGAAGAGGCCCCAGGATGTACTTTTTTTCCTTATGGCAGCATTTCGGCTGAAATACGGCCTGCTTAAACCCAGACAGTTATACCAGTGAATATTAATCCAGAAGTGATAGCGAGCAAGGCCAAATGGCAGGGGGTAATTATTTTACTTATAGGATTTAAATTGCTTCTTGATAATTTGTTATTCTGTTTAAACAAATATCTCATGAAATCATCAGAAAGTGTAGCTAGGGCCATTTCACTTGCAATAAGGCATTATCCTGTGTTTTGACAGACATAGACTGAGCTGGCTGCACAATCTAAATCCAATGAAAAGGCTTTATTGATCATTTTGGAGATACGTTCATTAAAATCAGCACAGTCCGGATTCATGAGGCTTCCTTTTTTAGATGATGTATGTTTCACACTTACAGTTTCATGTCAAACCATGTTGTCTTGACAGCTTTCACTTTACCGAAGAAGTTAGACAGACAAGATGTATAATTTCCTTTGAAGTTAACAGGCTGAAAAGATGAATGTGATGATTTGAGTGGATGCCAGTGGGGAAAACATTTATTTCTGTGTCTGAGGTTCTCTGCTTTCTTTACTTTTTCCATTTATTTTCTTTAAAGTAACATTGTATTGAAAGAAGCAAAAACAATGATTGAATGAATACGCAAAGAACAACAACAATAATAATAATAATAATGCGCCCCAAGTTGTTCCGCCGGATGGCAAGCCGACTCCCCAAGAAGGTCGCTCAGTCGCTCCGGCGTCACAGTCTCAGACCCCCCCAAAAAAAATTTTTCCAGGGGAGGCTCCTCTGCTATACCATTTTTTGGGTCTTGCATTCTGTCACGTGTTCTGCTTGCAGGACGAAAGATAGGCATAGTAGCAGAGGTGATGTGAACCAAAGTCTTTAATGAAAACAAAACAGGGAATCAAAAGAACGGAACACGAACTTTAAACACAGGACAGACAAACTATAAACATGACAAACTAAACCAGAATCTACACAGACTAGGAGATTACATACAGACTGAGAGACAGACAAGCTAGGAAACAGACAAAGGCCAGGAGACAGACAAAGGCTAGGAGAACACAGAGCCAGGAGAACATGGAGCCAGGAGAACACACAGAGCTGGAAGAACACAGAACTAGGAGAAAACACAGAGCTTGACATCAAATCATACCAAACAGTAACCCAAAATGAACAGATGCAAGACAAGACTTAACTGAACTCAGGAACATTTATAACAAAACTAATGAGCAACCTCGGTTCAGGTGAGGCCACCTGACCGAGGTGCATTCTGGGGAATGAAGTCCAACAAACTACAAATGAAAACAAAAGAAAACAAAATGGAGTCTGTGGGTGCTTTGGCGCCCTTTAGTGGTATCCCCTGACAAATAATAATAATAATAATAATAGTAATAATTAGCTTGACCACACCCTACTGCCCACCTATGTCTCTGTGTTACAGCAGTTGATGTCACAAGCCAGATGTATGTAACATACAGATGTGTCCTGTGAGCTGAGGTGCAGCTACACATTTATTTTCCTCATCAAATATGCAGATTATACCAAGCTTTTGCCACACTCAAGATCAACCCTGTGATAGATAACATTTCCAAAAATAATCTTATATTATACTTATATTATTATTGGACCGATTTGATTATACAGTATGCTAACATTTTATATTAGGTCTTGGTAACACTGAAAGCTGTGTGGAATTATTTGAGCATGAGTAAATACTTAATTCACAATTTAGAAATATAGCACCTTATAAATGCCATTATGAATGCTTTATTATTAATCACAAAGGATATCTATAATATCTTTAATAATTGCCTTTAGATGCTTTATTTAGATTTGGATCCTCCAGTGTAATAATTCACCTTGGGCAGCAAGTGCTCTCCATCGTATTTGATTGGCTGGTAATTTGAAGTAAATGAGCTTGCAGGTTGTTTTCACAAACTGTCTGAAAATCTTCAGGTAAACCTGTTTAACCTTGGGTCATATTCTTTTGGAAGATTTAGGAATTTTCAGTTTAAACAAATAATGTGTTCTGAATAGATACACATACAGACATGAATAAAAGGTAAACTGTTTTACCTAACTAACTCTTTGATTTGATTTTAGTAACTTTCACGATAAGACTATGTAAGTCCATCAGGATTTACCTAGTATTGAATATGTAAATGGTTTATTACTTCAAGACCTGCACAGAAAGATATGAAACCAGTACAATATAGTTATATTATATATAGTTATTTTTAGAAAACAAAACATGGCTCTTTTGCTGCACCTGTCTTTCTGTTTTGATTAGTCATTATACTGTCAATTTTCATATACCCCGATTAGCCATACCATTACATTGCAAAACATTATGCCCAGTATTGTGTGGTAGAACTGTGCCATCATCATTTCTTTATTTTCTATTACCCATATATAATTATGAAACTTTAATACAAAAAGTTGAAATTGTTACGCACAGACGGGCTAAACCGACCATCTGCTAGCTGCATAGAGTCGTCACTCAGGGTTCATCAGATTGAGACTGTGTCTCTTCCCCGAGCTAAACATAAACATACATTTAGAAAGACTCAGAAAGTCTGTTTTAGTAATTTAATTAACATAGAGACCACAAACTCAGATCACACTGAATGTGCAGCCGCACCTCTGATCTGAAGCTAGGACTGTTAAATATTAGATCTCTCGCATCTAAAGCAGTTATTGTTAATGAAACTATCACAGATCAGGAGTTTGATATATTATGTTTAACAGAAACCTGGATTAAACAGGACGAGTATGTGGCTCTAAATGAAGCGAGTCCTCCTGGATACAGCTACATACACCAGCCTCGGCTAACTGGTAGAGGAGGAGGAGTCGCAGTTATTTATAACCATAATCTGTCTCTCGTACAAAAACACAGTTTTAAATCTAATGCATTTGAAGTTCTCTATAGTAACATCATTTACAGACCCCCAGGGCCGTACTCGGAGTTTCTCTGTGAATTTGCAGATTTCCTCTCAAACCGTGTTGTTTCTGTAGACAAAGCGTTAATTGAGAATCCAGAAGACTCCCCGAGAACAGCATTCTTGTCCATACTGGACTCAGTAGGAGTAAATCAGTGTGTAGTAGCACCCACTCATAAAGCAGGTCACACTTTAGATTTAATATTATCCTTCGGATTAAGTATAAGAAATATAACCACAATTCCACGGTCTGAAGCTATCTCAGATCACTATCTTGTCTCAATTAAAGTGTGTTATTAGACCAGCATCTCTTAGTTGATCCCCTTCAGGGGCCAGATGTGAAGGTTCCAGAGCTTTGGACGGTGATGAAATATTGTTCCCTGCGCCTGAGACAGAAGATCCCTCCTCACTGGAATCACCCACAGCAAGCCGGCAAGGAGAGATATTAGATGCGAGAACCACACTCTGGTTTGCCAACAGGGCACTATCAATAATAGGCGCAAACCTTGTTGATGGACCCTCGCCAGGACTCCCGGGAGCAGAGGAAAGGCATATAGGTGTAATCTGGCCTACATATGGGCCATCGCATTCAGACCCAGGGGAGCTGGAGTAGTCATCGAGTAATAAAGGGAACATTGTGCTGTTTCTTGAGGTCCAAAGAGGTCCACCTGTGCTACATAAAATCTTTCCCAGATTTTACTGACTACTTCGGAGTGGTGATTCCATTCCCCATGTGTCACAGCCTGTCTGGATAGATGGTCTGCTCCCACATTCATATGCTCCAGAATGTAAATCTCTCTGAGAGACAGGAACATGTCCTGAATCGCCCTGGCGAGTTATGTACGAGACTACCGAAGTGTTGTACACCAGCACTAGGACATGGTAGCCTCTCAACTGCTGGAGGAGGTGTTTCAGGGCCAGAAATAGAGCCATCATTTCGAAGCAATTGATGTGCCACACAAGAAGATGACCTCTCCAGCTCCCTTGGGCTGGACGGCCATCTAAGACCGCACCCCAGCATGTGAGGGAAGCGTTTGTCGTCAGCATCTTGCGACGAAAAGACGGACCTAAAGTGGGACCCAAAGTCCGAAACCGGGGTCTGAACCACATAGAAAGGGTACGAAGCCCCAGTGCTTAACCCTTATTAGCCTCTGGGGATTGGCCCTTGAGTGAAATCCCCTGGCTCTTAGTCACAACTGAAAAGCTCAGGCTTCAAGTTTGGTCCCTGAAGGGGACCAACTAAGGCATGCTGGTCTTCCAGTCAGGGTAATTGAAATCATTTTAAGTGCCAGGGCTCCCTTCACTAGAATAACATATGCCCTCAAATGGAGTGTATTTGAAAGTTGGTGCATGGTAAGACATGTAGACCCAGTCCACTGCAAGATTGTTTCAGTACCTTTTACTGAAAGAAAAGTTGTCCTCTGGCTCTCAGAATATTCATAGCCGCTATTTTAGCATGCTCTGACCAGTGGGGTTTCTGTGGAAAAGCACCATCTAGTTGCCCGTTTTATTTGTGGAGCTAAACGGTTGAGGCCGCCCACTAGAGCGACGATCCCTTCATGCTACAGCTATCGTACTTGAAGGCCTGCTGACACCCCTTTCGAACCACTAGAGTCAGTGCCTGTTAGGCTTCTGTCTCTTAAGATGGTTTTTCTTAAGGCTATTACTTCTTTGAAGAGGATTGGGGATCTGCAGGCTCTATCAGTCTTCCCATCCTGCCTAGACTTTGCCCCTGGGCTAGTCAAAGCTATTCTGCATCCTCACCCGAACTATCTTTCCAAGGTTCCATTCTCGACCATGCACCCAGTCGTTCTCAAAGCCTTCTGTCCTCCGCCTTTCACAGCTACAGAGCAGGAAAGACTTCACTTACTGTGTCCAGTATGTGCTCTTCGGATTTACGTCCACCACCTTAGCCAGTGGCATAAGTCAGAGCAGCTCTTTATTTGCCATGGGGGGCGCAACCGGGGGGCGGCCGCCACTAGACAGACTCTGTCACACTGGGTGAGAGATGCTATTGCCCAAGCCTATGAGGCGCGTGGTCCTCTGAAAATCAGGGCTCATTCGACCAGGGGGATTGCCTCATCAATTGGTCTGGCAAGAGGCATCCCCCTGCAGTAGGTGTGTGATGCGGCAGGCTGGTCCTCTCCACACAAGTTTGTTAGATTTTATAGTCTGGATGTCAATGCTAGTCCGGGCTTGTGGATCCTTGAGTCAGCATCCCAGAGCTAGGTCTGAGACCACGCAACACAACCTGGGGGTCCAGACACTTGCAGTGCGGCGGTGTTGGTATTCTCGTTCTCATAGCGTTTTCACGCAGCATCGAGTGTAGCTTTTGAAAGGGAACATCTCGGGTTACTTAGCTGTAACCCTGTTCCCTGATAAAGCAGGAACAAGATGCTGCGTTTCAATGCCGCACTGCTGCCCTGCCTGGATGTCCTTCAGACAAAGTTTTCAGTTTATTCAGTCCATGTCATCAAAGTTTTTAAGTATGCAATCTTACTTGTTGTCTCAACAAATTCCACTGTGTGGGTCAACAATACAATATTTAATGAATTCAACATTTATCTAGATGGAGTTTTCAAAGTGTATGAGAATGTTTCAATACAAAATAAAGATTGATTATAAAATGAGAGGCAGCAGTTCAATAGTGAGTCAGCTGAGACAGGAGACAGTAGCACCAGGAGATAAGTCATCATGTTTATTGCCACCTCCTCTTGAAACTTACACACCAAGGTCCTTTTAAAGTCATGCAATGAATAGGAGAAGTCGACTGTGTTCACGCATGGTGGTGACTGACAGTAGGCGAGACATGAGCTGGGGTCAGGCTGTCTTAATCCAGCTGGTTCCACCCCAATCCCAGTTGGAAACCATCTCTCACCATCCCAGAGGGCAGGGGCTGCCAAGTTGTAATCTGAATTTCTGGACATGCTTTCCATCTGCAAAAAACCTCATAGAAGACTCGACAGAGAATATTTCCTGCAGGGCAAACTGTAACAGTCTCACACTCATGGAGATGTTTGAATGAAACCAGGAGGATCATTTATGTAAAAGTGACCTATGTCTGATTGACAATAATGTGTTGCATTAATGGATTGCAGTCAGCAATGTTACATATTCAATATCTGAAATTTGTGTGTGTGTGTGTGTGTGTGTGTGTGTGTGTGTGTGTGTTCCTTATTACAGATTGTCTTGGTACATAAAATGTCAGTGGGCTTTAACCTCATATAGCCAAGGCCAGAATCCCCAGTGCAGCTGATGTAAATGTCACTGAGACATTTCGGCAACACACACACACACACACGCACAGTGTATAGTCCTGTAGGGCCCCATGTACATGTTAAAGACTGTTTAAATATAGAGGACCTTAAAATCAGTTTTATATGGATGAGCGGATTGAGATCCATTTACAAGTGTCTCTATATAAAAAAATTATAATAATAAATTATACCTTCTGCAAAATAAAAACAGAAGACTAAATGTACACCACATTATTAATCTATTATTGTCTACCTCCTAAAGAAAGATAGTCAGGACATCATGTGCATGTAAGCCAGCCAATCTATCCAGATGTGCTCCACAGACAGTATGCAAGGCTGGCTGCAGGCTACAGTAGGCAAAAACTAATCGCTCACCAACGAGCACCACTAGCACAAGGTCTCCGGTGATCAAGATAGACAAAATATGACTTAACATGGATAACACGGACATTGCTGATTATTGTTGAAGCACAACAGATGTAGACTGCAGGGAAGGGTGTGTCTGCATCTTTGTAAGACTTGGTGAATGGACATTGTTATTACTGGTCTGCTCTGTTCAGTTGATTAGACCATTATTAGATAGAATCTTCTATCAGTCCAGTGAATTTATTGCAGCCTGTGGTCCACTGATAAGTTGCGTTAGCAAGTTACAAATGGAACATCAGAATGGACACTATAGCAATCATCCTGACCCACTAAAACAGCTAAAAGAGACACGGCCCCATCCATCATCCTCAGTTACCTCTCACACCCATCATTGGCAAGTGTTTTAACAGACTGATCCTCTTCCAAATTTAATCCTGCCTGTACTCAGCACAGTTCACTCACCAGCACACCAGGTCTACACGGTGTCACAGGTGACCTTGGCACTGTCCTCTGCCCTGATCCTACATTAGGTGCTGTTCTTCATTTACACAGGCCTTGGCTTCAGCGCCTACCTCCATCAGCCATGGACGACCTGACACCACTTGGGGTCTTCCAAGAAGATTGTGTACCACCTCAACTGTAACTGCGTCCAACAAGAGTTGCACCAAGTACTCTACTCCAAAAATATTTCCCCTTCGAATGGTAGTTTGTGCAAAGTCACTTTAATTTGTTGTGTAAATAAAATAGGAATCATATATACTGTGTAAGATGAAGACATGTATTTCTGAGTGTTGCTGTGGTTGTGTAACTCAGCACACGCTCCATAATGCCTTTTTAATTGGTTTTGTGTATGACTGTTAGAGCTGGTGTTTACGGTTCCACTTGACCCTGTGGTAAGAGTGTGTGTGTGTGTGTGTGTGTGTGTTAGAGAGTTAATTCAGCTTAATGATGCAGTGGCAGCTATAGTTTGATGACAGAGCTCTTTTGAACTGTTTTCTGACACACAGTCAGGACTATTACCGCAGCGAAGTGCTCACATGATCCTGGATTACTGATGACACACCCCTGAGAAACGAGTGGTGCAGTGAGAGAAGCCAACACACTAATGAAACTATTTCTAAATGTTTAGACAGAAGGCATAATGAAACAGTAGGCACGCTAATAGATGGGTTTTGTGGGTAGAATAAATGGTGCCAGATAAAATTATATGTGTGTAATAATGAATTACATACTGTGTATATAGTTTACTGTGAATTACAGTCAAATACTGAGCATTAGGGTGATGTGATGAAGTGGACCTGAAATATAGCACAAAATGCTGACAGGAATATTTTAATCATTCTTAACTCCATTTAATGTTATGAAAAATTAGTTACAAACGACCTCACAAAGTCGTGGTTCAGAGTTTGCAACCGCTGTCATTCGCAGATTTTCCTTTAAAACCTAATTAATAATTGTTTGCGGAAAAAGCGTAAATATCCGACGCAATTTATTTATGGCTTTTTCATGTATTTTAACATGACACTATTAAGAAAATTATAATTTACCAATTTAATAACATAAATTTGAACATGAAATGAAAAGTACTGTGTACATTTTTAGTGCTGTAGAGAGAACACAAAGGAAGAGGAAAATGCTGCTTGGCACAGTGAATTATTACTGCATTTACTCTACAGTACTTATACCAAAGAAAACGCGTCTGACTGAATTACAGTACATATAGGGGTAACATCTTGCAGGAGACACAGCGATACAGTACTGAACAGTATACAGGTTTACTTTTACACTCTTTTTTAAGGGTAATGTATTAAGCTGAGTTTTAAATTAGAGTAAAGTGTTTTGGGAGCATATTTATAGTTTAAGATAATAAGGATATAATATAAAAAACCACATCCAAACTTCACAGTTTTTACAATCTGCACGGAACGGAACGTAACCCCAGCCAGTTTCGGGAGTCGACTGCAGTTCCTGCTTTCAATCACAGCGTGTCATGTTTCCGAAAAAGATACAATTCTGAAATTGTATCTAATCTGTGCTAAGTATGTTGGAAACCTTAAACTTACAGCTTTATCCCTGACTTCAAGAATGCTGACACTGGAGACTCCTTCCATGCATGTTAAAGAAACCTTTCATTGACCTGTAAATGGAGATGCACTATATCAACAATTACACATGGATGTACACAGTGTTCAGTATCTGTCACAAACATAGCTTGACAAAAATTGTGTAAAAGATGGTCAGTAATGCAGAATAAAATCAGACGTAAAATTGTGGCATTGTTTTCTATTAAAATAATCATATGCTCAGTGTGTGTTCATGATGGGTCTTAAGTGTAGCTTAGTCAAAAAAAATAGGAAAAAAGGTTAGAACAGAATCATTAATAAAAGGGTTTACAGGTCCTCCCCGACTTACAAACATTTGGGTTATGAATTTCCGCAGATTCGAACAGACCGCGGTTCTACTCCCGGTTCAATCACAGAAGTAGCTCACACGTATTGTACAAAAAAATATTACAATATTACAAATATATCAAATATTTTCAGAGTGTATATATTGTAAGGCAGAGGTGGGTCGAGTAGCCAAAAATTTACTAAAGTAAGAGTAAGAGTAGCTGTACTTGAAAAAAGTGCAAGTAAAAAGTAGTCATACAAAATATTACTAAAGTAAGAGTAAAAAGTATTCGGTGAAAAGACTTTCACTCATAATGTCCGATTTATTTTTTATTTTTTAATTCTAATAATTATATATTAGTAAATATATACTGTATATACACTGCATATGCTGAAGTGTGTCTGTTTTTGGCAGAAGACGCCGCAGTATAAAGCTGCTCTTTTGTGACAAAAGGGTGTCCAGGATTCCCCTGGAGAAACAAGGCTTAGGAATATACTGTACATATCATTCAGATCATTAATATCACCAGCTCTCAGCACCTTGCTGTGTAAATCAGCACAACACCGTTTCTTGGTAGAATACATCTGATTTTGCCTGTAGTGTTCAGAGATTTAGTGTTCAGAGATTTAGTGTTCAGAGATTTAGTGTTCAGAGATTTAGTGTTCGGGGTTTTAGTGTTCGGGGTTTTAGTGTTGAGAGTTTTAGTGTTCGGGGTTTTAGTGTTCGGGGTTTTAGTGTTCGGGGTTTTAGTTTTCAGAGATTTAGTGTTCGTGTTTTTAGTGTTCGGGGTTTTAGTGTTCGGGGTTTTAGTTTTCAGAGATTTAGTGTTCGTGTTTTTAGTGTTCGGGGTTTTAGTGTTCGGGGTTTTAGTTTTCAGAGATTTAGTGTTCGTGTTTTTAGTGTTCGGGGTTTTAGTGTTCGGGGTTTTAGTTTTCAGAGATTTAGTGTTCGTGTTTTTAGTGTTCGGGGTTTTAGTGTTCGGGGTTTTAGTTTTCAGAGATTTAGTGTTCGTGTTTTTAGTGTTCGGGGTTTTAGTGTTCGGGGTTTTAGTTTTCAGAGATTTAGTGTTCGTGTTTTTAGTGTTCGGGGTTTTAGTGTTCGGGGTTTTAGTTTTCAGAGATTTAGTGTTCGTGTTTTTAGTGTTCGGGGTTTTAGTGTTCGGGGTTTTAGTTTTCAGAGATTTAGTGTTCGTGTTTTTAGTGTTCGGGGTTTTAGTGTTCGGGGTTTTAGTTTTCAGAGATTTAGTGTTCGTGTTTTTAGTGTTCGGGGTTTTAGTGTTCGGGGTTTTAGTTTTCAGAGATTTAGTGTTCGTGTTTTTAGTGTTCGGGGTTTTAGTGTTCGGGGTTTTAGTTTTCAGAGATTTAGTGTTCGTGTTTTTAGTGTTCGGGGTTTTAGTGTTCGGGGTTTTAGTTTTCAGAGATTTAGTGTTCGTGTTTTTAGTGTTCGGGGTTTTAGTGTTCGGGGTTTTAGTTTTCAGAGATTTAGTGTTCGTGTTTTTAGTGTTCGGGGTTTTAGTGTTCGGGGTTTTAGTTTTCAGAGATTTAGTGTTCGTGTTTTTAGTGTTCGGGGTTTTAGTGTTCGGGGTTTTAGTTTTCAGAGATTTAGTGTTCGTGTTTTTAGTGTTCGGGGTTTTAGTGTTCGGGGTTTTAGTTTTCAGAGATTTAGTGTTCGTGTTTTTAGTGTTCGGGGTTTTAGTGTTCGGGGTTTTAGTTTTCAGAGATTTAGTGTTCGTGTTTTTAGTGTTCGGGGTTTTAGTGTTCGGGGTTTTAGTTTTCAGAGATTTAGTGTTCGTGTTTTTAGTGTTCGGGGTTTTAGTGTTCGGGGTTTTAGTTTTCAGAGATTTAGTGTTCGTGTTTTTAGTGTTCGGGGTTTTAGTGTTCGGGGTTTTAGTTTTCAGAGATTTAGTGTTCGTGTTTTTAGTGTTCGGGGTTTTAGTGTTCGGGGTTTTAGTTTTCAGAGATTTAGTGTTCGTGTTTTTAGTGTTCGGGGTTTTAGTGTTCGGGGTTTTAGTTTTCAGAGATTTAGTGTTCGTGTTTTTAGTGTTCGGGGTTTTAGTGTTCGGGGTTTTAGTTTTCAGAGATTTAGTGTTCGTGTTTTTAGTGTTCGGGGTTTTAGTGTTCGGGGTTTTAGTTTTCAGAGATTTAGTGTTCGTGTTTTTAGTGTTCGGGGTTTTAGTGTTCGGGGTTTTAGTTTTCAGAGATTTAGTGTTCGTGTTTTTAGTGTTCGGGGTTTTAGTGTTCGGGGTTTTAGTTTTCAGAGATTTAGTGTTCGTGTTTTTAGTGTTCGGGGTTTTAGTGTTCGGGGTTTTAGTTTTCAGAGATTTAGTGTTCGTGTTTTTAGTGTTCGGGGTTTTAGTGTTCGGGGTTTTAGTTTTCAGAGATTTAGTGTTCGTGTTTTTAGTGTTCGGGGTTTTAGTGTTCGGGGTTTTAGTTTTCAGAGATTTAGTGTTCGTGTTTTTAGTGTTCGGGGTTTTAGTGTTCGGGGTTTTAGTTTTCAGAGATTTAGTGTTCGTGTTTTTAGTGTTCGGGGTTTTAGTGTTCGGGGTTTTAGTTTTCAGAGATTTAGTGTTCGTGTTTTTAGTGTTCGGGGTTTTAGTGTTCGGGGTTTTAGTTTTCAGAGATTTAGTGTTCGTGTTTTTAGTGTTCGGGGTTTTAGTGTTCGGGGTTTTAGTTTTCAGAGATTTAGTGTTCGTGTTTTTAGTGTTCGGGGTTTTAGTGTTCGGGGTTTTAGTTTTCAGAGATTTAGTGTTCGTGTTTTTAGTGTTCGGGGTTTTAGTGTTCGGGGTTTTAGTTTTCAGAGATTTAGTGTTCGTGTTTTTAGTGTTCGGGGTTTTAGTGTTCGGGGTTTTAGTTTTCAGAGATTTAGTGTTCGTGTTTTTAGTGTTCGGGGTTTTAGTGTTCGGGGTTTTAGTTTTCAGAGATTTAGTGTTCGTGTTTTTAGTGTTCGGGGTTTTAGTGTTCGGGGTTTTAGTTTTCAGAGATTTAGTGTTCGTGTTTTTAGTGTTCGGGGTTTTAGTGTTCGGGGTTTTAGTTTTCAGAGATTTAGTGTTCGTGTTTTTAGTGTTCGGGGTTTTAGTGTTCGGGGTTTTAGTTTTCAGAGATTTAGTGTTCGTGTTTTTAGTGTTCGGGGTTTTAGTGTTCGGGGTTTTAGTTTTCAGAGATTTAGTGTTCGTGTTTTTAGTGTTCGGGGTTTTAGTGTTCGGGGTTTTAGTTTTCAGAGATTTAGTGTTCGTGTTTTTAGTGTTCGGGGTTTTAGTGTTCGGGGTTTTAGTTTTCAGAGATTTAGTGTTCGTGTTTTTAGTGTTCGGGGTTTTAGTGTTCGGGGTTTTAGTTTTCAGAGATTTAGTGTTCGTGTTTTTAGTGTTCGGGGTTTTAGTGTTCGGGGTTTTAGTTTTCAGAGATTTAGTGTTCGTGTTTTTAGTGTTCGGGGTTTTAGTGTTCGGGGTTTTAGTTTTCAGAGATTTAGTGTTCGTGTTTTTAGTGTTCGGGGTTTTAGTGTTCGGGGTTTTAGTTTTCAGAGATTTAGTGTTCGTGTTTTTAGTGTTCGGGGTTTTAGTGTTCGGGGTTTTAGTTTTCAGAGATTTAGTGTTCGTGTTTTTAGTGTTCGGGGTTTTAGTGTTCGGGGTTTTAGTTTTCAGAGATTTAGTGTTCGTGTTTTTAGTGTTCGGGGTTTTAGTGTTCGGGGTTTTAGTTTTCAGAGATTTAGTGTTCGTGTTTTTAGTGTTCGGGGTTTTAGTGTTCGGGGTTTTAGTTTTCAGAGATTTAGTGTTCGTGTTTTTAGTGTTCGGGGTTTTAGTGTTCGGGGTTTTAGTTTTCAGAGATTTAGTGTTCGTGTTTTTAGTGTTCGGGGTTTTAGTGTTCGGGGTTTTAGTTTTCAGAGATTTAGTGTTCGTGTTTTTAGTGTTCGGGGTTTTAGTGTTCGGGGTTTTAGTTTTCAGAGATTTAGTGTTCGTGTTTTTAGTGTTCGGGGTTTTAGTGTTCGGGGTTTTAGTTTTCAGAGATTTAGTGTTCGTGTTTTTAGTGTTCGGGGTTTTAGTGTTCGGGGTTTTAGTTTTCAGAGATTTAGTGTTCGTGTTTTTAGTGTTCGGGGTTTTAGTGTTCGGGGTTTTAGTTTTCAGAGATTTAGTGTTCGTGTTTTTAGTGTTCGGGGTTTTAGTGTTCGGGGTTTTAGTTTTCAGAGATTTAGTGTTCGTGTTTTTAGTGTTCGGGGTTTTAGTGTTCGGGGTTTTAGTTTTCAGAGATTTAGTGTTCGTGTTTTTAGTGTTCGGGGTTTTAGTGTTCGGGGTTTTAGTTTTCAGAGATTTAGTGTTCGTGTTTTTAGTGTTCGGGGTTTTAGTGTTCGGGGTTTTAGTTTTCAGAGATTTAGTGTTCGTGTTTTTAGTGTTCGGGGTTTTAGTGTTCGGGGTTTTAGTTTTCAGAGATTTAGTGTTCGTGTTTTTAGTGTTCGGGGTTTTAGTGTTCGGGGTTTTAGTTTTCAGAGATTTAGTGTTCGTGTTTTTAGTGTTCGGGGTTTTAGTGTTCGGGGTTTTAGTTTTCAGAGATTTAGTGTTCGTGTTTTTAGTGTTCGGGGTTTTAGTGTTCGGGGTTTTAGTTTTCAGAGATTTAGTGTTCGTGTTTTTAGTGTTCGGGGTTTTAGTGTTCGGGGTTTTAGTTTTCAGAGATTTAGTGTTCGTGTTTTTAGTGTTCGGGGTTTTAGTGTTCGGGGTTTTAGTTTTCAGAGATTTAGTGTTCGTGTTTTTAGTGTTCGGGGTTTTAGTGTTCGGGGTTTTAGTTTTCAGAGATTTAGTGTTCGTGTTTTTAGTGTTCGGGGTTTTAGTGTTCGGGGTTTTAGTTTTCAGAGATTTAGTGTTCGTGTTTTTAGTGTTCGGGGTTTTAGTGTTCGGGGTTTTAGTTTTCAGAGATTTAGTGTTCGTGTTTTTAGTGTTCGGGGTTTTAGTGTTCGGGGTTTTAGTTTTCAGAGATTTAGTGTTCGTGTTTTTAGTGTTCGGGGTTTTAGTGTTCGGGGTTTTAGTTTTCAGAGATTTAGTGTTCGTGTTTTTAGTGTTCGGGGTTTTAGTGTTCGGGGTTTTAGTTTTCAGAGATTTAGTGTTCGTGTTTTTAGTGTTCGGGGTTTTAGTGTTCGGGGTTTTAGTTTTCAGAGATTTAGTGTTCGTGTTTTTAGTGTTCGGGGTTTTAGTGTTCGGGGTTTTAGTTTTCAGAGATTTAGTGTTCGTGTTTTTAGTGTTCGGGGTTTTAGTGTTCGGGGTTTTAGTTTTCAGAGATTTAGTGTTCNCACACACACACACACACACACACACACACACACACACACACACACACACACACACACACACACACACACACACACACACACACACACACACACACACACACACACACACACACACACACACACACACACACACACACACACACACACACACACACACACACACACACACACACACACACACACACACACACACACACACACACACACACACACACACACACACACACACACACACACACACACACACACACACACACACACACACACACACACACACACACACACACACACACACACACACACACACACACACACACACACACACACACACACACACACACACACACACACACACACACACACACACACACACACACACACACACACACACACACACACACACACACACACACACACACACACACACACACACACACACACACACACACACACACACACACACACACACACACACACACACACACACACACACACACACACACACACACACACACACACACACACACACACACACACACACACACACACACACACACACACACACACACACACACACACACACACACACACACACACACACACACACACACACACACACACACACACACACACACACACACACACACACACACACACACACACACACACACACACACACACACACACACACACACACACACACACACACACACACACACACACACACACACACACACACACACACACACACACACACACACACACACACACACACACACACACACACACACACACACACACACACACACACACACACACACACACACACACACACACACACACACACACACACACACACACACACACACACACACACACACACACACACACACACACACACACACACACACACACACACACACACACACACACACACACACACACACACACACACACACACACACACACACACACACACACACACACACACACACACACACACACACACACACACACACACACACACACACACACACACACACACACACACACACACACACACACACACACACACACACACACACACACACACACACACACACACACACACACACACACACACACACACACACACACACACACACACACACACACACACACACACACACACACACACACACACACACACACACACACACACACACACACACACACACACACACACACACACACACACACACACACACACACACACACACACACACACACACACACACACACACACACACACACACACACACACACACACACACACACACACACACACACACACACACACACACACACACACACACACACACACACACACACACACACACACACACACACACACACACACACACACACACACACACACACACACACACACACACACACACACACACACACACACACACACACACACACACACACACACACACACACACACACTTCATTCGTTTTCATGATGGCCCTTCCTTAGAATGTGTTTATTTTAATCAAGACCATATTTAACAAAGCTCACTTTTTGGTGACTTTGGGAAAAATGATTTTGATTTAATTAAATTTTAACTCATTTTAATATGTGAAATAGTCTCTCACCTGCCTTTCAAAGGCTTGGATAATGATAGCTTTGAGTGCTATGGATATGAAGCCGTTCAGCTTTTTGTTGTCAGCTTGAAGCGGCTGGTCCGATGACAGCTTAAAGAGTTCAGTAAACGCCCTTGGCTAGCTTTCGGCACGCGTCTTTAGCCGATGGATGCCAACAGGACCAGTTGTTTTCCTGGGTTCGGCTGCTCAGTGCAGATTCTACATCATAAGAAGTGTCTCTTTTCTGTTCTGGTACCTATGTGGTGAATGAACTTCCGCTAGATGTCCGCACTGCTCAGTCTTTGGCAATCGGTAAACGATGACTCACGACTCAGCCGAAAGACCAACAACTGATGATAAACAGAACTTTCTGACAGCCACCATGTGTGTGTGTTTGACTGATGTTCCTCTCGACATCAGTAAGTGTATAGAGGCAGGGCAGACACATCAAGCCAGAATTTACTTTCATTTGTTTTCACTTAAAACCAGTCGTGGGAAAAGTGCCCAAATTCCGTACTTGAGTAAAATGAGAGATTCCCAAGGGCAAATAGGAGTAGAAATGGAAGTCCTTCATTTACTTAGTAAAGTACAGAGGTCCACACCTTCACTTTATACCTCATTACTCATTTATTTTACTTTATACCTGCTATGCAATGTGATAAACTAAATTCTAAACTAGAATGTTTGTTTTACTGAACACTAAATAATGTAAGAGACTGCTGTTTTGTCTAAGCCTGCTTGGCCTGTTTTGCATAGTGATAAAACCTTTTTTTAGTGATGTTGGAGCTTTCAGTTATACTGAAATCATTGACTGTTTCTTTGCTGTCTTTGCGTTGTCTCCTGTAGATGGCTTTGCTGACCTGATGACCTCAGTGAAATTGATCTTGCTTATATCTTGGAGTTAAGATGTAAGTCTGTGGCACCTTTAGTGCTACTGTACCTCAATACTTCTGTATTATACATCGGCGCACTGGAAGAGACAAACCTATTTGTTAATCAAAAGAATGTTTGGGCACACACTACCAGTCAAATGTCTGTACATCCCTTCTATCGTCATGGTCCTTCCTGGTGTTTTTTTTTTTTTACACTGTAAAACAATACTGAAGTTGCCCAAAATACGCAACAATCTCATTTGAACAGTTGATATCGAGATGTATCTGCTACTTATGATCTGTAAAGTCTTTAAAAATGGCTCTAATCAGTGGTGCTAATTTTTGTTAATTGGTGATTTCTGAGACTCTAAATGAACTTCTCCTCGATGTAAGTTTTTAATAATATATATAAATAAATTCATGTTAAATTCCAGAGTAAAATGTCTTATATAGAAATGGTTTTTGGTTCTCATAGATATTCTGCATGCATACACTCCCAGACTCCTGGGATTAGGTAGCTTCACTCATGCCATCCTTGGCTGTAGCATCATCAGCATTCTTAGGGTGATGGAGAGAGAGTGTGTGCTGCCCCCCAGTGCCCCCCTACAACTAGGAGCCCCATCAGGCCTTAAAACATAATAATAATAATAATAATAATAATAATTGGATTGACCAATGTTGTATCTTACATTTAATATATTATAATTTATAAAAAAAATAGTTATGATCATAATGCAAATTTAATGTGCTTATAGAGCTTTTCTTTACTGAATTATATCATTTATTTAACGACATATAAAAAGTCCTTCATCAACAAAAAACAAACAAAAAACACTCAAATAGCATCTTACAAATCAGTCATTTATTTATACTATTTATTTAGTTATTATTTGATAGATACATGGATAGATACTTTTATTTATACCAAAGGACATTTCCGTAGTAGTGGTACATTGTATTATGACCATAAGGTTATATTTGTGTACAACCATGATTAAATTGAGTTTAGGAACTTGATGGTGCTGATAAGGTAATACAATAATAGGTATTAACATAAATAACCAGTATAGAATATAAACCAGTGTAATATTATAACTCTTATATCAGTGCCTAATTAATGTGAGTGAGATGTTCAAGTCAGAACATATTTCTGTACATGATCCCCTGCTACACTAATGCACATAACCCAGCGTTTCACTAGTGCTTAGATACCATCAAGTATTATTCTCGGTACACTGGAGCCACGATCGGACCTCCTGGAACAACCTCAGTGGGCTTCTTTAAAATGTTTGCACCATTCAAATGATTTACTACTGCTAAGAGTCTCGTAACTGCACTGCACCTGAAGTATTCTGTAAATGTCAATTGCTTTTAGCACTTCCTTCGACAGAAATTTCTCTACAACACACAAATCTATGCTCGCAACACACCGTTGCATGCCATTTGGTCCGACACATTAGCGGAATCATGCAGTGATGGACATGTAAGAGATGTGTCACTTTGCCAGCACAACCAACAAGATGCCCTCCGATCTCTTTTCCTGCGCATGAGATGACAAGTCCTGGTTTGATTTGAACGTCCCTCATATTTTTACAAGAACAAAATGTAGTTACAAGAACAATGACTCTTACAATGACTTACTATAATGAAATCAATTTAAATTTGAACGAAACAAGTCAAAAACACTACAAATCTACAGTAGCCCTGAAAAATGTGTGTCTTGTACAAATTCTTCTGCAAAGACTCTTCTCCTAGACACGACACTTCTGTTTAGAGAGAGAAAATAGACATTTATCTTGTCTCATTGTATTCAGTTTATTATTAGGTTTAAAAGTTAGCTAAGAACTAGACTGTGTGTTTTTTTATTGCAAGTTTAAAGCAGGGTGTAGAATTTACACCCGTTACTCACCTCTAAGAGCAGATGAAATTGAGCTTCTGCTTGCAATCTCTGTTCTCCCAGATGTTTGTATTTCTATTGCGAGTTCCACAACGATCATTTTTTGGACATGAGGGCAGTGACATCGAAATCACCGTCTGCTGCCGGTTTAACCAAAACCATTTTCCATTCAGTATGCGCAGACCCATCCATACAGCAACAGTCTGTGATTGAGTGGCTGCCTGATCGATCAGGCTCGGATATGTCACAGAGGCTGGGACGGCTAGGCTAATGTAGTGCATTCTGCAGTATTCTAGAGCATCCTCCCAGGTCTTATTCTGGTTTACTAATGTGAACCTTCCAAGGCATGTGAAAGGGTAAGTCAAATTACAGAAATTATTATTCCAGCCAGATGTGTCCAATGTAACGCAATCTGTGTAGGACAAACTGTCAGGTACGTTCAGTTTCCAGTTAAAGAAATTTGCTGGTTCTCCATTAGACCACTGCCACACACTTGAGTCAGGTGTGTTTCTTCTCAGCCCAATCCAGCTTGGAGGATACCTGACTAGTCCTAAAACGTTCTGGTTATCCTGGCTATTAGTGATAGTTGCCAGATCCACGAAATTTTCTCTGCAGTACTTCTGAGCATCCAACCAACTCATGGGTTGATTAACATAAACATATCGGTGTACCTGACCTGCAACAGTGCCGCAAAGAACCAAAAGGAGAAAAATAGAACTGGAGGAATTCATAGTTGCTAGAAAATGTCTGACCTCTGTTGGAATTTACTCAGGTTTGTGTGAGCTTATCTCACAGTGTCCAGAACAGAAAAGGACATTTTTTCCCCCGAGTGTTGTTTATCAAATGCCTTCCTTTAAGCTGCTGCTCTAGCCAAATCTATGTAAAGCATATTCAAATTCCATCTTCCCCCCCCACCCCCACCCACCACCACCACTACACACACACACACACACACACACACACACACACACACACACACTCCATTCCTAATCATTTGTGAAGAAGATTTCTAACTTCTAACTATGGGTATGGGTTCCTCCAGGATGATTCCACTCTAAATCACCTGACACAAGAATTCACATTAGCAGGACTAAAAAATTTTGCACATTTAGCACATAACACATCGGCAGATTGCCTGCAGGATGATGGCCAAGGTAACTTTACTGTACTCCAGATTCGTGCCACATCCATGCTTTCTGCTGTCTAAGGATCACCATACTCTTTACTCTTGCTTCCTCCACACTTGCCCAAATTGTCACTATTTGTTAGTGTTTCTCTGCCATGGGATTTCTCTATTAGAATCATGGTTAAGTAGCCTAGGCCAGCCTGCATCATAGCTGCATTATCCATTTGAGCTGATTGCCTCCAGTTTCTTGGCTGCTCTTCACTTCCTGCCTTTTCCGATCTCAAAGGCAGCTGATTAAACCTGCTCTTGGATTCTCTTTATGGTATCACAAAGTTTATGGTTTGTGATACTATAAACTCCTCAGTAAGGCTGGCCACTCTGATCTAGGATTCTAGGGTCACTAGAAGCAGGATGTTGCTTCTGCTATACAGTACCACGATGCTGGTGGGGACAAACAAGAATAATTATGACTGTTGTCATGGAGACCCAATAAACTAGCAGTGGCCACAGAACACTAAGCAGGATGACATACTCTACAGGCAAGCCTTAAAACCTGTTCATCTGGCTTGTCTACCTTGGAGAACCTGTTGTCTTCTCCAAGTCTTTCATTATTCTTTTCTATGTAGGAAGAATCTTCTCACTAGCTGCTCAGAAATAGGTGAAATACTGCTTGAATGGTGAGAAGCAGAATTAGTTGACCTTCTCCACCTTTTCAGCACCAAGGACCTAAATTTGCTAATGTTTATATTCATCATGAAATAAGGTTCTTTAGGCCTTGGAGAATTGATTTAGTCATGTCTTTTAATGTTCGGGACACAGCATCGCCTTAAATGTGATCTCTTTGCTGAGAATAAAAAGATATCTTCAGACATCATGCTTGCGTGTACATGTGTGTTTGTCTCTCCCGGTTGTACGGACCCAGACTGGTAAATGTATCAAGGTGTGGCGGACACAAAAAGCAATAACGCTTCTTCTCTTAATTCAGCTTAAAACTTATATCGAACACTTCTTCTTTTAAATGTAACAATTTGGGGGCTCAGTCAGGTCTTCTCTCTCGGAGGAAAAAGTTAGTGTTTATTTAGCCTGTTCTGATTTTTCGTCAGTCAGGGAAGATTTTGTTCTCGTGAGATTTGATAAAATAAAATTGAATTCATGTTATGTTTTCAAAATAGGTTTTATTCACCTTTATTCAGTTTTGTTTTTACGGTGCAATTTTATATAACTTTTGTTATGTTTAAAGAAATATCTGCTGTGATTTAATGAAAAACCTCCGTTTTGATGTCAGTTCTGCTGTGTTTCAAAGAACCTTTGTTATTTTTATTTTTTTTTATTCTTTCCGTGTCTTGTGTCGGTAACTGGTTGTGACTGTTTAATTCATCTGGAAAAAAAGAAATTGCAAAATTGCAAATGTTTACGACAAGCATACAAACTACCCTGTTAATTACAACAGCTTTTTACTTAGTGAAATAGAAACATAACGCTTTTGTTGCCAACTAACTACATCATCATCCACGGTTGCTATGGATTACTATTCAATTCAATTCAATTCAATTTTATTTATATAGCGCTTTTAACAATTGACATTGTCGCAAAGCAGCTTTACACTATAAAAAGAAGTAAGTTTTTATGCAATGTGTATGAATCAAAATGATAAGATTGTCCCTGATGAGCAAGCCGAGGGCGACGGTGGCAAGGAAAAACTCCCTGAGATGGTAATAGGAAGAAACCTTGAGAGGAACCAGACTCAACAGGGAACCCATCCTCATCTGGGTGATAACGGAGAGCAGAGAATGATCAGCATAATAATGTGTACTGGAAGTTCAGTGGAACAGGAGATGTGTTCAAATTTAAATTAAAAGGAGTCCAGTTTGTTCCCGGAGGCTCAGGTAGACTGTAGGAGATTCCAGTCCTGAGCTATCGAACAACTGAAGTCACAGGTCCCCAGAGCATCAATACTACACGCGGGCGCTGACCCACCATCTGTGTGTTATAAATTTAAGCTCTATAACATGGTCAGAACGCTAAAATGGGCAAATTTACATTTAGATGTTCAGGTGTTTTTCATGTTGTTTTTCATTAAAATATTCATGTTTCACCAGACAGCTTGCTTTGCAACTAAAGCTAAGACCTTATTAAGAGTGAAGTGGAATATGATCATGATACAGCTGGTTATCGTTGTATTTTAATAATGCGCTGTCATTGTGGTTGAATAAAGATGAACACTGATATGAACTGATTGTAGTGTTGCTTTTTAAGCAGCTTTTACATGTCCAATGATTGTTTCTTTGACTTGTATGTGATCTAAATGACCACTTTATCAAAGTATAAATACACACAACACTCAGTATTGAAGACCATCATACCAAGGACTGATTGCTACTTGTCTTATTGATAGCTTTGGTCTTATTCGATGTTGTTGATGTAGACAAGGCAAAGGAGATGGTTGTTGACTTCAGGAGGACATGGAGCGACCACTCTCCACTGAGCAACAACAGCTCCCCTGTGAAGATTGTCGACAGCACCTAATTCCTGAGTGTCTACCTGGAGAAAAACCTCACCTGGTCCCTCAACACCAGCTCTCTGCAAAACATCACATTTTACTTGAACATTTAAAAAATATATACAAGAAACAGATATAACTCATTTTTATTCATATAACACTCCTATGCTCTTACACCGCATGTTACAGAAACTGATCAGTTATATTAATCACATATTGCACACATCATCTGTTGTAGGCTATTTGTGTCTTACACAGATGCACGCAGACACACAGGCTCCAGGATTTGTTTAGTAATATCGGATTTATTTATATATCGCTATTAACAGCGGTTACTATTGCAAAGCAGCTTTACAGAATTAAAAGACAATTAGAGAAATGAGAATGAAATGTGTGAGCAAATATGCATTTGAATCAAAATGATCAGAATGACCCTGAGGAGGGTAAAAACTCTAAGTTTCGAAGTTTAACTTTGCAGATACAAAATGTGTCGTTTTCTCAAACTTGACTTTTCCAACTTGGCATTTTTACACAGATTTACACAGATTGAATTTAAGAATGAATCACAAAGACCCTAAAGCACAAATAAACACACTGCAGAGGAAAGCAGAGACGTGCATTCACACCTCTGACCGTCTTTTGTCTAGTAAATGAGGTATTCTTTGCGTAGGCTGGGGGGTTTTACACACACACACACACACACACACACACACACACACACACCCCATTTTAATCACCGGACTTCATAACGGACTAAGAATGATAGTGAAAAACAATGAGGAGGCACAGTGGGACAATCCCCTTTCAATCCCCACACACTACGTACACTGTACACTGAAGCCACAGTACTGTAGTGCATTGAACAATTACTTCCTGGTTTGTTTTTTAAATACAGTGGAACCTCGGATTGCAAGTAACGTGGTTTACGAGTGTTCCGCAAACCGAGCAAAGATTTCTAATAAATTTTTAATCGGAACCCGAGTGTGGTAAAGTGAGAACCACCACTCGCTTACAGACATAGTAAATGTTCTTAAAAAGGTGGTAAATTATGGCTCCACCCACAATAGCACGTCAGTGCAAAGTGAAATTTATTTACAGTGCACAGGAAAATGTACAGTCCACGGGTGCAGTATATTTACAGGTGTGAAGACAAAACAAGGGAGAGGAAAAAAATAAAGTACCAAAAAAAAAAAAACAGCAAAATAAAGGAGGGAACAAGTCCCAAACTATATACAACGTGTATCCACAATATACTGATGTAAACAAACTAGCTCGAGGCACCACCATTGCACTCTCACTTCGACTTGGTTAACAAGCAGTTAGTTGGAGTCTGATCTCTTCTTTTATAGGCCAGACTCCGCCCCTTCCTGGGTCTTCTCATCAATAGGAAAGAACAGCTCACCAAGACTGCATTACTTTACTCTTGGTGCCTGGTTCATCACTTTTAATACAAAAACTGGCATATTTTTCACAAAACAATTAAATAAACATTCCTTTACGCATCATTCCATTTAATAAATGCATTTTTGCAAACCCCCAAATTCAGGCACCCCTCCTCACATTACCGGTGGACTGGCCGGACTCCGGTGCACTGCGCCGGCGCAGTCAGTGATGTCAATCACTGCCCCCGCCCGGTTGCTCTGTTTGGCCGACTCAGCGTTGCACACCTGAGTGCCGACCCTCGCACGCCTGGTTACACACAGTAAACAAAAAGACGTTACAGTGGAACCTCGGATTGCGAGTAACGTGGTTTACGAGTGTTCCACAAACCGAGCAAAGATTTTTAATCGGAAACCGAGCAAGTATTAGTTTACGAGCGCCGAGTATCATGTATCACGTATACGACTCTTATTTTGACACCGAGCGTCACTTTTTCACCTTTTCCACTGTGTTTATGCATTTGTTGTGAAACTTAAAAAGTGATTCCCTTAGTATGCGCTCATGCCAGTGTCAGAGAGATTTCTTTTTTTTGCTCTTAAAACGGTGTTTCCATTGTGTGTGTGTGTGTGTTTGTTATGAAACTTAAAAAGCGAGGTGGGGAGAGGGAGGAGGAGTGTTACTGTGAAAAACGAGGCGAGGGAAGGTGCTAATTCCACACACACACACACACACACACACACACACGGCGCCTGCACGCACCAAAGGAAACACTTATCTGTCTGGATTTATTTGTACTTTTTTTTCAAGGTAAAGTGCAGATTAATTTGTTTTATAGATTGTATTAATTATTTTTATGTATTTATTTTTTGGGGCTGTGGAACGAATAATTTGAGTTTTCATTATTTTTCTTCTCCTGTATCTCCTTGTGCCAGCACTGCTCCGAGTCCTGTGGCAGAGGCATCTACTTGCATCAGGAACCGCTGTGAGAAATTTGGGCTCTGTAGGACTGGGCTAGAACACATCTTCTCTTTTAGGGTATTAAATGCTCTTTCACAGCTCTCTGTCCATGGAATTGGATTGCGCACTGATTTACTTAGTAAGTCTTTGTTAAGGGGTACTGCAATAGAGGCAAAGTTTTTCACAAACCTTCTGTACCAGCCCACTAACCCTAGGAAAGACCTTACCTCCTTCTTTGTTCTGGGTCTTGGTCTTCGCCGAATTGCCTCCACCTTGTCCACTTGTGGTCGCAGCTGCCCATTGCCCAGGTGATAGCCAAGGAAACTAGCTTCCTGACGCGCCCAGGAAGGTCCCCTGCACATGTTGTATATGCTAAGGCCAGGAGTTACTAAGCAGCAGACCATTCTTCACAGCCTTGGAGAACTCGATCCATCAGCCTCTGAAACGTGGCAGGTGCCCCGTGCAGGCCAAAAGTCAGGACAGTAAACTGGTGCAGCT
This sequence comes from Clarias magur, assembly GCA_013621035.1. Taxonomy (NCBI): domain Eukaryota; kingdom Metazoa; phylum Chordata; class Actinopteri; order Siluriformes; family Clariidae; genus Clarias; species Clarias magur. The sequence goes on along the minus strand of QNUK01000830.1, from coordinate 49,918 downwards.
CCAGTGGGGTCCAAAACGCTGTGTATGGTCTGGAGGTTGGATCAAGGGGCACCTGCCACTTACCCTTGCTCAGATTCAGGGTGGTGATAAACTGGGCTCACCCTATTTTCTCCAGCAGATCATCAATACGTTGCATTGGGCAGGCATCAAACTTGATTGGGCATTCAATCTACGGAAGTCGATGCAGACACGCAGGGTACCATCTTTCTTTGGGACGATTGTCATGGGACTGCTCTATTCACTCACCGAGGGCTCTATTACTCCTAGCTCCAACATCATCTTGATTTCCTCACTTAGAGGTTCCACCAGCCTTTCAGGTACACGGTAGGGCCATTGTCTGGAAGGTGTTGGGTCGGTCAGGTGTAAGACATCCTGGATCATTTCGTTCCGCCCAAGTCTCTGGCAGAACAAAATAGAAAACTGGTTCAGGAGGTTTTGTAGCTCTTGTCTTTTTGCGACATCCAGGTGGTCCAAGCTCACCACTGACGGTTGTCTCTGAGCTCTTATCTCCAAATTATCATCCTCCACGTCTTCCACTTTCCGTACCAGAAGAGATGTCTCTGGCGCCTTACCGGTCGACTCTTTCCACTCTTTTAGTGTAAGTTCACGTGGTAAGTCTGTTTGGCATTACCTTTGTCAGGGTGATGAATCTCATAGGTCACCGGCCCCATCTTGCGGACCACTGTGTACGGTCCTTGCCACTTTGCTAACAGTTTGTTCGATGATGTTGGTAGTAGGAATAGTACTTTTTGCCCCGGCTGGAACTCTTGTGTAGTCTTTGTATGAACTGTATGGCCTTCTCTCGGCCCCAGAGCTATCAGAAACAGCATGTACAGTACCTCTAGGTGGTTGAGTGCGTAGACCTCCATGGTGAGAGCTCATGTACTGTTGAGGGCGGGACGGTGTCCATCCCACTCGGGAAGGTGCTGCTCTCATTTCTTGCAGTATAGCAGATAGTCTCAGAAGAGGCCTAGTTAATTGGTGACAATCCAGACCCCAGGCCAGGGAGCAGACAGACAGGCTAAACCAACCATCTGCTAGCTGCATAGAGTCGTCACTCAGGGTTCATCATATTGAGACTGTGTCTGTTCCCCGAGCTAAACATAAACTTAAATTTAGAAAGACTCAGTCTGTTTTAGTCATTTAATTAACATAAATTTCACTAATCATCATTTACATACCCCCAGGGCCATACTCTGAGTTTCTCTGTGAATTTGCAGATTTCCTCTCAAACCTGGTCATCTCTGTAGACAAAGTGTTAATTGCTGGAGACTTTAAAATTCATTTTGAGAATCCAGAAGACCCTCTGAGAACAGCATTTATGTCCATACTGGACTCAGTAGGAGTAAATCAGTGTGTAGTAGGACCCACTCATAAAGCAGGTCACACTTTGGATTTAATATTATCCTTCGGATTAAGTATAAGAAATATAACCACAATTCCACAGTCTGAAGCTATCTCAGACCACTGTCTTGTCTCAATTAAAGTGTGTTATAGATATAATGTACGCACAGTGCTGTGCTACCACATTAAATGTACATTCACATCAAATACCACACAGAGCTTTATCAGTAATCTAATCAACTTTGATTAGATCACCATATGACTCTACAAAATCATAATTATTAGGAATAATACCAGGCAATTTAAATTATACAAATGATAAACTAACCACACCACATCAGAACCTATAATACTTTACTCCCCTTGAAGAGAGGGAACTAATTTCACTCATCTCTTATTCAAAATCTTCAACCTGTGTATTAGATCCTATCAACACATTTTCTCAAGCAGATAGTACCAGCAATAACAGAACCCCTGTTGAAAATAATTAACTTTTCACTCAGCAGTGGGTATGTCCCCAAATCCTTTAAATTAGCAGTTATTAAATCGCTAATTAAGAAACCTGAACTTGACCCCTGTCAGCTGTCCAATTACAGGCAGATATCCAATTTAGGCCTCATCACAGCACAGAAAAAGCACTCATTAATGTAGTAAATGACCTCCTATGGGCCTCTGATCAGGGATGCATCACTATACTTGTGTTACTCAACCTCAGTGCAGCTTTTGACACTACTGATCATAGTATTCACCTTCACAGATTAGAAAATGTAGTAGGAATAAAGGGAACTGCCCTCTCGTGGCTCAGATCCTATTTGACTGATTGTTATTAGTTTGTAGATTTAAATGGTGGACATTCCTCATGTTCTCAAGTGGAGTTACCACAGGGTTCAGTTTTACGCCCACTGCTTTTTTCTCTTCACATGCTTCCTCTGGGCAACATAATTCATAAGCATGGTATTAGTTTTCATTGTTATGCTGATGACACACAGTTAAATGCCTCAGCAAAACAAGATAAGAAAAAACAGCCAAGTTAAGCAATGTGTGCAAGACGTAAAATATTGAATGTTAATTAACTTCCTTCTGCTTAAAGAAGACAGATAAGACAGAATGTCTAGTCATAGGACCACATTGTTTCTGGACACACTGTAACTTTAAATGGCCTTATCACAAAACTTGCAAGGTCATGTGAGTAGTGTGAGAGCTTAGTTAACGAAAGGTGAATAAAAAACAGAAGTGTTAAACAGGTAAGGAGTATCTTCAATACTCGGTAAGTTATAGTTTGGCTTCAGAGTTAAACTGTTGACAACAGAGTTAATTCTCATATACGAGTGTTATATATTGCTTAACTTATATGTATGAGTTTTAAGTAAATTCTCGGTTAATTTAATGCAGACATTAATAGAGACAGACAGTGGCTAACGCAACCAAAGTTAAATGGTTAACATTATTACAGGCAGTTTATTTACATTCCTGAATCTACAATCCAGTATCTTACAATCTCTGAAACAAAGATGGGTCCCTACATCTCTGTATTGATTACAGAAGGCTCAACGAGATCACCATCAGGAACCGCTACCCACTTCCACTCGCCAACTTCTATGGCCGCGTCATCAGGGGATACAGCTCCATCACTGACCTCCTCTAAAACCTGGTTCTGCTGGAACAAGAAGGCGGATAAAGCCTTTGTCGACCTTAAGATTAGGTTTATCTCTGACCCCATCCTCACTATCACCAACCCGTTTTGCCAGTTCATGGCGGAGATTGACTCCTCCAATACCGGCTTTGGGAGCATATTTTCCCAAAGTTTTTTTCACCAAAACTCTCGGCCATCAAGCTAGCTTTGGAGAAGTGGAGACTTTGGCTGGATGGGACAGAGCTCCCGTTTCTAAAAATCTTGAATACCTGTGCACCGCCAAGAGACTAAATGCACTTCAAGCTCAATACACTTAAATTTTATCCTGTCCTATCGCACAGGCTTAATGAATACCTAGTCAGATGCCCTCTCACGCCAGTAGAATCCTCCCAGGATACTAAACTATGCGACACCATCCTACCATCTCATTGTCTCATCGCAGCCTTGGAGTTAGACATAGACCAAGGTTCAGCAGGCTCTGACCCAAGAGCCCAGGCCAAGTAATGTTCCTCCAAATTGCCTCTTCGTCCCCTCTTGCCTCCGCTCACAGGTCTTGGAATGGGCCCACAGATCTAGACTATCTTGCCACCGAGGCACTGGGGTTCACAGTTCACCTCTCATTTTTGGGGCGCATTTTGCAAGCTCATTAGGGCTATCACCAGGTTTCCATCCCCAGTCCAACAGACAAACAGAGTGAAAGAATCAAGCACTGGAGGTTTCCCTCCGTTGCATGACTACTCAGGAGTCAACCATCTGAAGCAAGTACCTTCCTTGGGCCGAATATTGTGCAGCATCCCCAGTTGAAACAGAGTGGGTTGGCCAGTAAATGCGGGGAGTTTTGGCACCTTGGTTACCATAAATGAGATTTGCTTGGAGTGATGTCCGAGCCATAGTATAATTGGCTGCTGTGTCACAAACCCCTAATTAATTGGCTGGCCAGCCAGGGAGACCAATGGGGGGGCTAACTATAAATACCCCCTTGTGTGTTCCACCTTGAGATGCTGGCACGGGTATGAATCTCAATCTGACTCTATTATGGATGCATCTGTCTTATGAAATTACATTTATTTCAAACAATGGAGGTGACTGCTTGGAGATTTGCTCTGGAAGACAGCAAGCAGTTAGTCAGTTATTTTAGCAGCTGTTGTTAGTTTTCTATAAAATTTGCATGCCGCTGACACTGACTGATGGCATCAGTGCCCTACACATGCTCAGAGGCAAAAAGTCACGTGAATTAATTTCATTTAATTCAAGTAGTAGCTTTATATAACCACAAAAAAAAAATGTGTATGAAAATTGTAAGAAAATATGTACGAATCAAAATTATCAGATTGAACATTGAATCTGACTGTTGCCATTCACCTCACATGACCAAGTGTATCAGTTATCTATTTGATATGAAAGTGACTCAGATCTATTCTGACAATGATCAAATTTGTGCATTTAGACATTATAAAATATCTTATGTGTCATATTAGGGTTGAAAATCAAAAGTGAGTCACTTCAGGCTGGCTTTAGACCCAAGTTGTAGAGGGGATGTTGGTTGTAAACCCCTCCAATAGTCAAAACAGGCAAGTATGACCCTCCCCACTTTCATATCACAATGATAATTATGGTCTGTCATGAAACATAATAATGTAGCTCACTGTCTTGATTCAATGTAATGGGCAAGCAAAGAATAACAGTATTCCCTCCATAGATGGATGCAATGTCAGTGTGTGTCAGAATATGGGAATATCTTTGCAAACACCATGGAATACACAAAAATATTCATATATTTATTATTATTATTTTACAGTCAATAAAAACAACTGTAAACAAACAGAAAATGTGACTGAATTTGACTGTGGTATTTCTTTGTCAATGTGAACTAAGTGGTGTATAGACCACAGAACTGTTGCGCAATCATGCAGGATAGTGAATCATCTGGGAAAACAAGACTGCTTATTTGTCCTAGATCTTACTTCTTTGTAAAATATTATTGTCATAATAATAATAATACTTATTATTATTATTATTATTATTATTATTATTATTATTTACAATCCCTTGCAAAAGTATTCACCCCCCTTGGCCTTTTACCTGTTTTGTTACATTATAACCAGTAAATTAAATGTTTTTTAAGCTGAATCTGAATCAGCAACGCCATGATTTCCTTCACCGGAGGTGAATCACAAGATCACAAGAAACGTACAGTAACGCAAGTATACAAACAAAGCTGCATACCTTGCTGAAAAATGGTGCTCGTTTCATAACTAAAACCGTAAGATTAAACCCAAGACTCTGCTCTTGTGACTTTCTTTGGTCTAGTAAACAGTACTAGATGAACTTTGTTAACTTTCACCCTACAAACCGTTGGTATGTTTGTGTGTGTATGTGTGTGTGCATGCGTTCAAGTAGTTTAGTTCCAGGTATCATAGATTAGTTCAAATAAATTCTTGTTTCTTTATAAATAACTTTTGTCTTGGTCATGTATTTTAAAGTTTAAACTTTTGCCCAGATTTTACGTTACCTTGCTCATAATTAGGTAAATACCAGATTTTGTATTATCATCGTCGACCGCGGGATAAACAGAATTGGTAAGATACACTAAATCATACTAAACAATGCGCGGCGAGTTGATAAAGTGTACGCTATACATTTTAATTAGGTTTAACAAAATTAACCAGAATCGTTAAAGATTTGATTCACCTCTGACCCAGTATTATGCAAATAGCAATATTTAATTGCTATTTATTGCTATTTGCACACAATACTTCTGTCAAAATTGTAAACTATTTACTGCTGCTCTTCCCACTACCTCAATTCATCCTTCATCAAAAAGTACTGTTATGTCATTGTTGTGTCTGTCATGTACCACTTTGTTTGCACATTTGCACGTGCACTTTGTCTATTTTTGTATTTTTGTATAGATATTGATAGTTCTTCTTTTAGAGTAACTTAAAAATGTAAAATTTATGTTGTACATTTATGTTGTTACATGTATGTAGCACCCTGGTCCTGGAGGAACGTTGTTTCGCTTCACTGTGTAATAACTGTATATGGTTGGAATGACAATAAAAGCCTACTTGACCTACTTGACCTTGAGCTAAACACTACGTAATGGAGGTAAAGAAGTCAGGAGTCATTCTTGGTCTACTTCATTGTACATTACAGTCATATTTAGCTTCTCATCATGTACCCTAATCTGCACTCTCGTTTTACATTTCAGTCTTGCACCACTCACATTTTGCACTGCTGTCACATTAATTGCTATAGTATGTACAATGAATATTTGTCCTCTATTGTTCCTATATTTTGCACATATTCAACTCATTTTTTTGCATTTTGCCTCCAGGTCCTTGGCTGCTTTTCAGACCTCAAAGCCATCTGATGAAATTTTAGGGTCATTGGATTCTCTGTACTGGAGAGCCTGTCCTGGTTGTGACACTATAAGCTCCTCAGGCCCTGGAGACCCTAGTTCCAGGTCATTGTGTTTTTGTTTATGGTCATTCAGAAAAAGCTTTTATTGGGGATTGTTGTATATCTGATTTATATTAATGGACTCTACACACCATTTAAGTCAATTCTACCACCATGAATGAAAAGGGAATCAGAGATGGAAGAAGATATTATGATGACCTTCTCAAACACTGCTATAAAATCCCCAATGTCCATGGTGCTGACTGATGAATTCCAATCTGACCATTGTCATTCAAGTTACATGACCACATATCAGATATTTATCAGATCTAGGATCACATATGAAAGTGACGAAGACCTGAACTAAAACAGACAGCCCTAAACAAACTGTGAACTGACAGAACTGACAGTTCAGGCTGGTAATGTGTATATAGGCTCCATAGGTGTGGAGATCTCGACCTTCAGGTGTTGAAACCAAAGCTGTGTCCTTGCTCAGACCTCTTAGAAGCATAATTTACATTCCACAAATTTTAATAAGAAATTTGGTTTTCAAATGTTCTTTTTGAATGAATTGTAGTTACTGAGATTTGAATGACATTGAGCAACACATACTGCTATCTGTGCTTAAGAGCTTAAAATATGCTTTGACATTACTGCACTTACAAGCCAATCAATTCCAAGCACATATGTTTAATTATTGACACAATTGTCTCATTTGTGCCTTATGGAAGATAAGTTGTGATACGTGTTACTTCCCGGTTTATTGTTGGGTCATACAGCGTTTGTCAGGTTTAGGGGTTCGAGGCATAAATGCAGAGGTCTAGGTGTTTTTAAAGGAATGATGTTTTATTAATAATAAACAGGGAAATCAAATAAACAACTATACATTATACAAAAATAAACCAAAACGCTAATCAAGACACAGAATATACAAACTAGACTTACTGACATTTACTAAGGGTTAAATGAACAGATGCAAGATGAATAACTGAACTAAAACAAGCTATTTATAAAGAAACTAATAACTAACTTGGTTCAGGTGAGCACCCACGTCACCTGACCGAGGTGCAAACTGGGAACTGAAGTCTAACAAAACAAACTACAAACAGAAAAAACTCAGGGCGCTTTGGCGCCCTCTAGGGGTTATCCCTGACAGCGTTAGAATGAATTAGAGTTCTAATTAAAATGTTTAGAAAAGTAGAGTACAGTGGTTTTTATAAAAGAAACAAAATCATTAGCTTGAGATCTAGTGAGGTTGTATTGCTGTACAAAGATATACACACAAACAAAACATACACCTACAAATGAGGGCACACAACACTGGGATCAGCATCAGGGTATACTCTGGCCAAAATAATAAACCAAAGGTAGTGCTATTTAAAAATTGACTACAAAACAAAATACAAACACAAATTCAAGTACTTTCCCTGACTCCCTAAACAGAAAACAGTGAGTAAATTCCTTCTCCCACACCCCTATTCCGGTGCCTGCATAAATATATACGGTGTGGTTATATACAGGGGGATTATCTACAACTGCTAACAGCATGACTACATACAATAACAGCCAGTCAACCAAAGGAAAGGACAAAGAAAGAATCAAAGTCAATATGAGGCACAGAACAATATCAGAATATCACAGTCATAGTATCTCTATCTGTCATCCTCAACACACCCAATACCGAAGCCCTCTCTCTGGTTTATAAATGGCCACTGGTTAATGACATCTTTCTCAGGACAGAAGCGACCGCACAGGATGTGAGGTAGCTTAAGTAGGCATCAGGATTGATCAGGCAGCTCTGGAGGGCAGAAGGAGTAGCAATCAATCATATTTCAAGAGTAACATGAAACTCAATAATACGCGGTACTGACAAGCAGGCGGCATCCTTTGATCAAAGTAGGCGTGGCAGATCGTAAGACACTAGCAGTTTAGATACTGCGGTGCAAAACCATTTAATGCTTTATATGTCAATAGTAGTATATTAAAATCAATGTGAAATTTCACAGGGAACTAATGCAGTGTGGATAAGATAGGGGTGATGGACTCTCGCTGATGCATTCCAGACTAACTGCAGCTTGTTTATGCACCTAAATGAACAACCAGACAGTAAGGCTTTACACTAATCCAACTCAGAGGTGACAAAAGCAACACATTTTTCTGCATTGTTTAGTGATAATATATTTCTTATATTGCCAATATTTCTGAGGTGAAAGAATGCTATCCTGGTAATATTATCTACATGAGCTTCAAATGTAAGACTGCATCTATTAATCACACTGGGGTCTTTTACTGTTGTCACCCTTCCTAACACAACCTTCCCATTTTATCTGGGCTTTGAATCGGAACTGCATCCGGCGGCTGGATTTTATGGGGATCAGTGGGAATCAAACCTTGGCCTTCTGCATGGTGGGCAAGAAACCTGACAATGAACCACCAAAGCCCATTTACAACATATCTAAGAAAATAAATGGTTAATCTTTTTGCAATTTGTAAAGTTTAGCTTTAAAAACATCAGAAATCAGTGGTCAGTGTTGGGATCTTATAGTAGTCTGTAGAACACTGTAAATGTTTTACTGCTTAAAACTAATTGAGCTGTTGCACAGATTCACAGTTTATTCAGAGAAACTGGCAAGACTCAAGATGAGCCCAGCAGATTTGAGCCAAGTAAATGTTTAACAAATCATTCCTCTGGGATTTAAGGGCTGCTTCAAAACTTATAAAGGCAAAGCAGTGAAGACCACTGATCAATCAGTCATTTTGTCATGGGCCGTGATGTAGCTGCAAGAAGGGAAAGGAGAATCCAAAAGTAGACCTTAATAAATAGATAAAGTACTTACAGTTCTGATGATGGTGAATGTGGGGGTAGTTCCAGCATATAATAATCCAAGCATGCAGTAAAGCCAAAATGATTGGCACACACAGTCAGAGCCGGTAATCCACACATACAAAAGTCCAAGAGTCCAAGGCAAGGCGGGGTGAAAAACAAAATGGGATAGTGAACTTGGTAAGCAAATGCAAGGAAATGCGAGAATATCCTACATGGATGGCACACAATGATCTGGCACTTTCTAAATAGATGGAAATTGAGAGCAAATGAGAGCAAAGTGGTTTCAACTCTGGGTCAGAGGTGAATTAAATCTTTAACGATTCGGGTTCATTCGATTAAACTGAACAAAATTCATGCACTTAATTATCTATCCGTTCTCGTTGCTTCGCCTTCAGCGAAGGGAATCACGACGTTGCTGATTGGTCGGTGCGCTGAGTTGAGGTGACGTCTTTCGGGAAAGTCTTCGGCGGTGCATTGGTTGGTTTATCCCAATCAGAGATGGTTGTGGAGATAGCCACGCCCAGCATGGTTCCTTTTTTTCGTGCATACAATAACCTGTGGTTTGGTCTGTCACGTGGGAGGCCATCTCAGTGGGATTTTAGTCATTTAGGTAAAGTCTATTAAAATGAGTCTGGTTCATATAATAAAAATTTCATGCACATGAACATTCATTGAATGCAGAGCTTTCATTTGATACCAAACATCCCATGTCTTGCATACCCATTCATACCTTTATCTATAGCAAAGGCTGTACAGGTTGATTACACTCCGTAAGTTTACAGTAAACATGTTGAACGCAACACAAAGACATCATATATTCTATATGCACACACCTATATAATTTTATATCTGCCCTAGTGGCATACTTTTAACATTCTACGTGTCCCTAAAGCTTTGTCTGGTCTCTGGTTCTGGGGCCCAGAGGAAACGCATTCCAGGGGGTCAGCAACTGCCGGGGGTTGTGACACTTCCCTATTCAAGGGATTTGTGTTGATCTACCCCTTTTGAGTGAAGATGTGAAATTGCTTCTCTCTTGTGCCAGGAAGTTGCTTTGCAGATTTGCACCATCTGAGTTGGAGACGTGTAACCGTTTCTTTCCTTAGTTGCTGATGTTGTGAACTGTCTCTTCCTCCTTCAACGGCTCTCTTTGAGGTTGCTTGCCAGTCCCTACAGTGGCAACAGGTATGCTCAGAGTGATGAATGAGGAGGTTAAAGGTAGATGGATAGATATATGACATACTTTATTAATCACTGCATGAAAAGAGCTGTATACGGACCAGTAAGTTCCTGTAAATTCCAGTGATTTTCATACATATTTAGGCAAATACTTGGCGAAAATGTCAAATTTCACATGTCCGTATATGTCCGCATCCATACCATTTCAGATGTGTTACTGTTGCAATGGCAGATAATCCTCTGAAGGATTTCAGCTCTTTGTCAGAGATGAATCAAATCTTTAAGGATTTTAAGGCTTCCACCCGGATCTCAGCATGTCTTGCAGACATCTCATCCTAGATGGCAGCTCATCACCTGAAGCTCAATCTGAGTAAAACCAAACTGCTGTTCATCCCTGGTGATTCATCCCCAGGTCCAGATCTTGTGATATCCCTGGACAATAATCAGATCACTCCTTCAGCTACTGCCTGCAATCTTGGGGTAACTGTGGACAGTCATCTGTTATTTTCCTCACACATCACTAAACTTACCCACTCTGCTTGATTTCTTCTTTACAACATCAGAAGAATCCATTCATTTTTTCTTCAAAGCTCAGGTGCTTGTTCAGTCCCTTGTTATTTCAAGATAACTACTGCAACTCACTCCTGGCAGGTCTGCCTCTGTCCACCATTCGTCCTCTGCAGCTGATCCAGAATGCAGCGGCATGTCTTGTTTTCAATCTTCCCAAGTTCTTCCACATCATAGCACTTCATTGTTCGCTGCACTGGCTTCATGTATCTGCCCTCATTAAATTCAATACCTTGGTGCTTGCCTACAAAGCTAAAAACGGCCCAGCACCCACTTATCTCTCTGTTCTAGTCACACCACCACTGCACCATGTTCCCTCTGATCCTCCAGCACTGCTCGCCTTGTTCCACCATCTCTCAGGGATCGAGGAAGACGTTCTTCCAGACTCTTTTCTGTTCTGGCACCTAGGTGGTGGAACAAACTTCCTTTAGATGTCCATACAGCAGAATCTTTGACAATCTTTAAACGATAACTCAAGCCATATCTGTTTCTTCAATACTTTGACAAATCCACCCCCCCCCCATTTCCAGTAACAGAAATTTCAAAGCACTCTTTGTTTCATAATATGTCTTACAGGATGCTGAATAGAACAAAACGTATTATTAACAACACTTCATTAAATGTATAATCCAATGTCTAAAATGTACTTAAAACATTTAAAATACCTTTGAAAACTGATTTGGTTCCAGATCAGCAAAACTCACACATAAGTCCTTTATAAGGTGTGAGGTCACCATTTCATTGTTGGGGGAATTTTCCCTGTTAAGAGGACAAACCCAGACACGATTATGTTAAATTCCTAATAAATATTTAATAAACAATACCAAAAATTTATGTCAAAATATTTATATATTGTCATGCACACTCGTAACACGATCGGCACTAGGACCCGGAAGTAGTACAGTCGGGTTTCCAGGAAGCATAAAAGGAGACAAAATGGCGCTTCACATTGCTCAGTCATTGAGTTCGCCCAGGCCTTACCTGACGCTACGCCAACTATTCTGTGAGTACTCACCTATTCTGGTTGCTTCTTTGATTGAGTGTGTGTTGCTAGAACGCGGGTTTATTTGTGTAGATCCTTGCTCTTTTTTTGTAAGAGAGTTCTTAAACTAATCGCGTGGTTATCCTGCCTACTCGTGCTGCTTCCGCGTTTGGGTTTACCATCCACGCTACACGGGCTAACTGCTAAGGTTTTTCAGTTTACCCTTCGGTTGCACGTGACATATATAAAACTTACCTAAAATATGATCATATTTGTGCAAATTGTTTTTTTAATTATGCAAACGTCGTACTCATTCCTGTAAAAAAGTGAAAGTGGAAATGTTTTAGCGGTGTACAACAACTTCTATTGTTTTGCAAAATAACACTACAGGGCTAACTCCTAGTCTTCTGGTCCATCTCCGTTAGTTCATGACAGAATGACTGAGCCATCAGCAGTAAACCCAGCGGATTACACTCACCTCTGCGATGTGGTTGACCAACATGCTAAGCTGATCGATCAGCTCCGTAGTGAAGTCGCGGTTCTCCGCAAAGGCATCCAAGACGTCGTGGCCCTGCGCCGCAAGGTGGCGGAGCTACAGCAGGAGAACGCGACCCTCCGCCGGGCGGCCGCTCAGCCGGCTGTTGCCACGCCCATCGCAGCGGCGTTTCTTATTTGTATCAAATTAAAGCAAAGTGAACGTTAACACAGTGAGCCAATAGATTATATCATGTGTAATTAGAAAAGATACATATGCATATCAAAAGGGTTTTGTGTCATCTTATACTTTGTGTTCTTTTAATTCATAGTAAATTTATTAACTGAAATAATTTAAGCTAAATTAAAATTCAAACATTGTCAAGACTTGCTATTGAACGATGTCAGTAATCAGTGCTGGTGTTTTTGCATTTTTCTGATGCAGTAGGCTGTTATAATCATCACAATTTTCTTTAATAAATAATGGAAACATTTTTAAAATGTACATTTCTACATTCCAGTAGCACATTTCTTAAATGCGCTGATTTGAATTTGAATGAATGAACAGACAGGATCAGCCATTAATTTCCATCAACTTGTTTGTGGTGAAATTAATTAGTCTTCTTTTCAAAAAGTTTATTGCCAAATAAATGTTTTATTAAATTAATGTTAAATAAAAAAACAGATGTATGTCAGATTCTTGTCTCCTCACACGCCGGAGCCCCGCCCCGTGCTTAGAGCTCCATTTACATGCAGGTTTTAGGTCAACGACTGGAACTTCCAGCAGACCTCAGTGTCCTGATGCCTTGAGAATGAATCTTACTGATCTTGGACATTTTGAAATGCCTTTACTGTACGTGTGGATGGACTGTATTTATCTACTGTATTTATATTAAATTAAGTTACATAAAGGATGCATTTTTAAATGTATAATCATTATGAATAAATATTACATCATCTCTCTTTTTTCATTTAAAGTTGGTTTTTCAGAGTTTGAATTTATGTCTCAGACCCATAGGTGTGAAGATCTCGACCTTCAGTGTTAAACCCAAAGCTGTGTCCTTGCTCATACCTCTTTGAAACATCATTTACATTCCATAAATTTTAATAAGAAATTTGGTTTTCAAATCTTCTTTTTGAATGAATTGTAATTACTGAGATTTGAATGACATTGGGCTACACACCCATGCTATTTGTGCTTAAGAGCTTAAAAAAAAAAAAGCTTTGACATTACAGCACCGATTGATTCCAAGCACACATGTAATTATTGACACAATTGTCTCATTTGTATTTAAAAACTAACTTATCAACAAAACAAAATACAAACAAAAATACAAGTACCTTATTTTCCCTAAACCAAAAACAGTGAGTAAATTCAGCCACACCCCTCCTTCTGGTGCCTACATAAATATATTACAGATTATCTACAACTGCTAACAGCATGACTACATCCGCCAGTCAACCAAATCAAAGGACAAAGAAAGAATCAAAGTCAATAGGATGTAAAAGTCAAAATGAGAATAACCAGAACAATGTCAGAATATCACAGTTAGAATATCTCTTTCGTCGTCAACACACCCAACACCAGAGCCCTCTCTCTGGTTTATAAATGGCCGCTGGTTAATGACATTACTCTGAGGATGGGAACAACCGTACAGAAGGTGAGGTACGAAACACACATATCCCTGGGAAGTAAAGCAACCAGTCACTCCACCTTCAACAAACCTGAGTGGGCCTAAAACCAAAAACCTTGCTCTTGATTTTAAAGAAAAGGGTCAGCTCGGTCAGAGAGAGGCGGCAAGAGAAGTGGGAACAGGAACCAACTTTATTGTCTTCATGAGGAAGAAAGAGATTGTTTCTAAGTGGATCCCAGAAAACGGTTGTATGACTGGGGCAATTGCATGAGTTATAGGGGCTTGGTTGCTACCGTCAAGGGCTTGGAAGGAGAATGGCCAACCTAAGGGTACAGAGGGGATCTTTAACCATCAATAAGCAAATTAGGTTTTGGTCAGCTCCGGAGTCCACAAGGGCATGAGTGGTGTGGGACTTTTTGTAATGAAACAGGGACACCAGGAAATGGTGAGCTGAAAATTCTTATGGCTTGGGGCCCCTAAGTTCCCTGAATCCACAGGGGGCCTTGCCATTTAGCGGACAGGCCAGTATAAGAGGAACTGCAGTAAAAGCATGCTCCTTTGTCCCTCGGTTGTTACTCTGGAGAACTTGGGAGCTGAACTAAACAGGTGTCCTGATTTCGCCCCTGTTGTCTGAGGCATTTGCGAGCACCGATATAACCTGCTAGATAAATGAGAGCCTGGATGTAACAGGCCGTTTCCTAGTTATGGGCTCCCGGCCAGCGGGGGCTTTGAGGGAACCTTTTATATAAATTTTATAAAAGAAGAAGAAATAAGGGTTGGGTATCAGATGCCATTACACAACTAAAATTGAAAGTTAAAGCTAAAGTATTTTCTAAACCCGAATGCGGGATATATTCATCCTATGCGCATGTAAGTACATGGGTTTAAATATGTTTGTTTGTGTAAAGCCTGCCAAGGCATTTATGTTACACTTATCATGCCGTGCATTTATGATATTCCTCCTGCTGTGGCTATGCAGGAGTTTGCAAGGCTATGCAAGGTTTGGGGTTGTGCACGCGGGACCGAATCCTCAGAATCCGCCGCGTCGCCATTAAAGAGATGTCACGCTCAGATGACGTCGGGAGAGGAGCTATACGCTCTCTGTGTTGTTTACTGATTCTCGGACTCAGTCGGTAAAGAAAAAGACTCTAACCGTTCAACGAATAACAGACTCTATGAATGTGGCAAGCGAGGACGGCGTCTGAATGGTCTATGGCACTAACAATTAAATCCTTACCTCTTTTTCTGCTAACAGCTAGTTACTGTCCTAGTAACAGTAGGTAGTTTGTTGTCATGTTTTTTTCTGCATCGTTTATTGACTTTAATATATTCCTTACCTTGGCAATATTCCTGGGGTAAAAGAAAGCTAGCCTGTTAATATTATCTACATGAGCTTCAAATTAAATAATAATCACACCGAGGTCTTTTACTGTTGTACTGGATAGAACAGAAAGGCATCTAAAGTTACAGTGTGATCTAAACTCTTGCTTCTAGCTACTTGTGGTCCTATGACCAGAACTTCTGTCTTCTCAGGATTAAGCTGAAGGAAGTTAATTAACATCCAGTCTCTTATGTCTCTTCACACATTGCTTAACTCTGGTAACCTGTTTTTTCTCCTCTGAGTAAAGTATTCTAGGTTTTTATGCCACATGCTTAATTCATCATCTGCATCAATTAAATTGTCTGGTTTTAAAGCCTTTTTTTTTTGGTAAATGTGATTGATTTACCACTCTGACCTTTTACTTTTATTAGGAAAGTGGTGGTCTATTATTAAACAAATCTGTGCAACTGAACAAGAATGCTGCAGCCTCTCTCTTTCCTTCCCTGTGCGTGTGTGTGTGTGCGTGTGTGTGTGTGTGTGTGTGTGTGTGTGTGCTCGCACGCATGTGAGAGAGAGAGAGAGAGATCTCCTCTACAACACGAATAGCCTACAATATAAAGACATGCGTTATGTGATATAATAAATAATATAGTTGGCAAGTGTGTGTAACAGGCTGGGTACTACAATATATGAACAAAAATGTACTGGCATTCTCAAGACACGACCCGGAAATCATCAGCTTTCAATGCAGGTGCCTTTACCAGTTTCCTGGCTGAAACTCTTATTTTATGTTGACGCACCCAATGGCCATGAAGAATATTTGTGTGAATGTAAAGAAGGAAGCACCTTCACACTTGTATTCTATTTGTCCACAGGGGTGACTTTGCATAGTCTGCCGCTATACGTCATAATTCATTAAGATACAGATGGTACTCAACCAGAAGAATGGTTGTACCACCGTGTGTCCCTGTTTGCTGGCTTTACCGTACTATAACTATAACTATAGATCACGTTCACTCTCTCAAGAATTAATGAGCTGCAGCTCGTGTGGTAGCAGATAAATTCAAGGGAAACACTAAACTAATTCATAATCCAGAAGACCCTCTGAGAACAGCATTCTTGTCCATACTGGACTCAGTAGGAGTAAATCAGTGTGTAGTAGCACCCACTCATAAAGCAGGTCACACTTTGGATTTAATATTATCCTTCGGATTAAGTATAGGAAATATACCCACAATTCCACAGTCTGAAGTTATCTCGGATCACTACCTTGTCTCGATTAAAGCGTGTTATGGTAAAAATCGCCCTCGGCTCGTTCATCAGGGACGATCTGACCGTTTTTCGATTCATACACATTCACGTTTCATACAAACTTAAATAATCCTTTTGATTGTGTGAAGCTGCATTGCGACAATGAAAATTGTTAAAAGCGCTATACAAATAAAATTGAACTGAACTGAATTGAATTAATAATGTACGCACAACACCACGCGAACACATTAAACGTTAATTCACATCAAATTCCACAGAGATCTTTATCAATAATCTCTCAAAGGTATCGACTTTGTTTGTATCGTCATCTGACTCCACAGAACTCGATCAGACGAGTGAATATTTACAGTCAACATTTCATTATACCTTAGATAATATAGCTCCAGTTAAAAGGTAAATGATTATAGATGAGTAACTCGCTCCCCGATTTAAATTAAATTAACAAATAGTGTAAGTAATCAACAATCGCCCAAGTTTTTTTTTTTTTAAATAAACATTTTTATTTAGACATAAAAAATTATCATTTATTTTAGGTGTATCAGCTGCCACTGTTCCTCTACGGCTCTTTGCCAGGGTGAATCGTTTAGGACCAGCCGGAACATTTTCATGTGACACAGGTACATATGTATGCTTTCCGGGACTTGCCACTCTTTGTGGTCTGAGTGTGTTGAGTGTGTCTGTGATCTTTAAGTTGGGAGGAGTGCATTTTGTTTTCTTTCTCTGTCCTCACTGTTTTTGTGTGAGGAATCTGAATGTATCGATGTGAACAGCTGAGACATGTTCACACCTGGGGAAGTGGGAGGGGAAATCATTTGCATTTGAATGTTGTCTGACATTGTAGAGCAGTTACACTAAAACAACAACCCAGAATAATGAATAGCGAAGTGAGAGGCCCTGATTATACTGCATAAATATTAGTAATTACAAGAAAATTCCTGAAAACAATTTCTATGAAACATTTACACAAATGTCACAAACTTAATCTAATTTTCTATTCTAAAAGTTTTTTTTTCATAATTTTTATATTTTTAGTGTGATGTCTTTTTAAATGTAAAATTTTTTATAAACAGAGAGATATACTGTATAACAGTTCCTTCCTTGTACAAATGAAAATGTCAGCTAGTGAACCTGATTGTCTGTATAAACAAAATGTACGCAGTGTTTGTTTTTTTTAAACTCATTATTGTACAGTAAATGTCAATAGCTCTGGTTCAAATTTTTAAAATTTTGAAAGTGTATGAGAGAGACAGAGCAAGATGACATACTTGATGAAATGATAAAAAATATTATGAGATAATGATGAAAGTTACAATGCAGTCACTTCCAGTGGCACAGTGTCTTATATGCATGAAAGGTCTGATCATTAAAGCATAGTTACTGACTGGTACTCAGATACCAAGACTCTACATATCTCCAAGATGACAAGCTTGATTTAATCATGAAAATTTGTTGGCAATGAAAAACTGCAGGTAACTGTAGCGGTCACTGCTCCGCTCTACAGTATTGGGAACCAGCTTATAACAGATATTTCTGATCAATAAACTTTTAGGAAGTCTTGACACACGCCACAAATGAAATGGGTGTGAATCTTCACACATCATCATGTACATCTTCAACTGCACTTGATGCAAGCATTGGCACGAGGCTTGTTATTGTTTATGTTTCTTTCTCTCCTATGCAGTGTGATGGACTTTAGAATGTGTTATTTAATACTACATAATTGTAGGGTCCTGGTAATGATGTAAGTTGGCACCAGAAACATTGTAGAAACTATTGTTTTGCCCAAGCCTGTTTGGCCTGTTTCATTCACTTTAGGTTAAACTATTAAGTTGAATGACTTAGTAACTAAAGTACACAAGAAATGGAAATGATGCAAGCAGTGATGTGGAACAGCGGAAGCGCTCGTGTCATGGAAAAAGCCGACTTGCAAAGAAGGAGAAGCGATGGGCTAGAAGAATCATTTTAACCGTGCGAGGGTTGATATCCGGGGATCCAGCAGCGAGAGTGAACAAATCCAAATTGTGAGTACAAATCCGAAGTCCTGACAGCATGCGAGGTCATACACGTTAATCAGTCCGATAACAATAGAAGTACCAGGGCATGTAGATGAGAGAGAGAGAGAAATGCGGGAAACAGTCAGGGTCGAAAACAGGCTAGGATAAACAGACAACTACTTCTAGAGCTCTAGTGACAGGTAGGCGTGTAGGGAGAATAACTGGAGTGGAGTCTTAGGATCTGGATGTGCTAAGTTGATCTCGCTGGCTCGTGACACACTTACATACCTATTGTTTCCAAGCACAAGTGTGTAATTATTGACACAATTGTCTCATTTGTGCCTCATGAAAGATAAGTTGTGATAACAGAAGTAGAGTGTGTTACACCGTCCAGCTCATTGTTGAACCTGTCAGTTTTATACCCACTGCTTTTTTTCCACTTTACATGATTCCTTTGAGCAACATAATTCAAAAGCATGGTATTAGTTTTCACTGTTATGCTAATAACACACAATTAGGTATGGTATTGTTATATCTAACGTCCCAGCAAATAATGTTGGGATGTGTGTGGTAACTGGGGACGGTTCCACTTTACCATGAAGACGGTCCTGGCCTCGGCTGTTCTCTGAGAACTTGTGACTGCAGTCGCTCAATGGACTGAAATTTCCTACAGTCTACCTGAACCTCCAATAATGAACCGGACACCATATTAACCTAAAGACATTAAATGTTATATTAAACTTAGAGCTGCGTAACACACAATATGACTGTATAACAATTCCTGCTATCCGTTATCACCCAAATGAGGATGGGTTCCTTGTTGAGTCTGGTTCCTCTCAAGGTTTCATCCTGTTGTCATCTCAGGGAGTTTTTCCCTCCGCTAACTCATCAGGGACAACCTGATCATTTTTATTTATATACATTTTTTTTATATTTCAAGATGATTCAAGAGTCAAAGAACTTTATTAATCCTAGAGGGAAATTGCTTTGTCTTGGTTACAGTTGCTTTGATTTTACTGGGAAGAAAGGAAAGAATTAATAGATTAGACAAGGAAACAAGATTAGGGAAAAATATTTATGAAATGAAATAAAAATGTAAATAATATAAATAAATAAATAAATAGAATAGAATTAAATATAGCACACAGTAAGTTACAAATTGCAGTAAAATTAATTAATATACTTGGAATGGAAATGGAAAAGTAAGAAATTGCACAAATGGTACTGGTAATCAGATATTGCACTTGGAACTGATATTGAGCTGTGGAACAGTAGTGTATTAATGTCATATTGTATAGTAACTACTGACCGTCCCTATCCCATAGTGTAAACATTAGAGGGACGAGTTGTGTAATTTTATGGCCATTGGGAGAAAAGATCTCCTGTGGCACTCTGTAGAACACCTGGTCATATCAGTCTCTGGCTGAATTTGCTCCTCTGGTCGGACAGAACACTGTATAGTGGGTGAAAAGGGTTGTTCAAGGACAGAATCCTCCTCTTTGCCACAACATCAACAGAGTCCAGCTCCATGCCCAGAAAGGATCTGGCTCTTTAAATGACCTTGTCTAGTCTATTTCTGTCTGCCGCTTTCATGTTGCAGCTCAAAAAGACCATAGCATAAAAAACAGCACTCACCACAACAGATTCACAGAACATCCGAAGAATGGTGTTGCAGATGTTGAAAGACCTGAGCCTTCTCAGAAAATACATCCTGCTCTGTCCTTTCTTGTAGAGTGCCATTGTATTACCTGACCAGTCCAGTTTATCTAGATGAACTCGCAGTTATTTAGACTCTAAGACCATGCCCACTGTCTCCCCCTGGACAGATATAGGAGTCACAGGGGTTCCACTTCTCCTAAAATCAACCATCAGCTCCTTCGTTTTCTTGATGTTAAGTTTCCTTTCAAAAGCTACACTCGATGCTGCGTGACACCACTATTGAGAATATCTCTTGTTTGACCGGTTGTGTTTAGGGGAGCAGCGGTGTCCAGTGAAATGTTCGATGTTCGGTTCCCTCCTGCCATGTTTCAGGATGCCGAACATCTAACACCAACAACCCCAAGCACCCCCCCCCCCCTCCGCATCTACCTGAAGTGTCAAAATATGTGCCCCTTTCAGAGAAACTGGCAATGGGGAGCCTACTGCCAAGTATGTCTCTTTAGGCACAAAGCACTGTAGAGAGAGGCTACAGGATTCAAGTTGCACAGTGTCCTCCATGTTTCAATGGTGTGGACTCCACTCCACTTCCATGAAACCGGAACGAGCCTATTTGTTGACTCAGCAATTACAGACTTTGCTGGAAAAAAGGACCATAGAACATGTTCCCCTGTCGGATAGAGAGTAAGGCTAGTACAGTCTGTATTTCTTGTTTCCCAAGAAAGACGGGGGTTGCGTTAAATTTTAGATCTTTGTGGGCTGAACACCAAAATGGTTGTTTCTCAAATCCAACCAGAGGATTGGTTTGTGACAATTGACCTGAAGCATGAATATTTTCATATAGAAATATTGTCACAACACAGGAAATTCCTGAGGTTCGTATTCGGGGGCGATGCCAGTATCTGGTCCTTCCATTTGGCCTAGCCCTGTCACCCCACACATATACAAAATGCACAGATGTAGCCCTGGCTCCTTTATGACTCCAGGGCATCCGTATCCTGAATTACATAGACGACTGGCTGATTCTGGATCAGTCTCAGGAGCTACCGCTTCGACATCAAGATGTCATCCTAGCTCATCTCGATTCTTTAGGATTGAGACTCAACTCTGGGAAAAGCGTTCTCTTTCCTGCTCAGAGGACAATGTATTTTGGTGTCGTGTGGAATTCAATCGCAATGCAGGCACAGCTGTCTCCTGCGAGTGTCGAATCCATTCTCAATACCCTAAAGGAAATTAAGCTAGGACAGAAAGCAACTGTTCATTACTTTCAGAGAGTTTTAGGTCTCATGGCAGCTGCATCCTTGGGCCTTCTGCACATGAGACCTTTTCAGTTGTGGTTAAGTGCAAGGGGATTTTATCCAAAGGCCAATAAGGGTTCCAAAGGCCAAATAAGGGTTACGCACCAGGGGCTTTGTACACTTTTTATGTGGTTCAGACGCTGGTTTTTGGGTCTGCCTCTAGGTCCGTGTTGTCATCACAAATTGCTAACAACAGATGCTTCCCTCACGGGCTGGGGTACGGTCTTAGATGGCCATCTGGAGAGCTGGAGAGGCGATCTTCTCGTGTGGCACATCAATTGCTTCAAAATGATGGGTCTATTTCTGGCCCTGAAATACTTTCTCCAGCAGTGGTGAGGCTACCATGTCCTAGTGCAGGTGGACAACACTATGGTAGTCTCATACATAAACCGCCAAGGCAGACTGTGCTCACACCGCTGGAAAAGGCTAGTGCACCAAGTTCTGCTTTGGGCACAGAACAAGTTCCTGTCCCTCAGGGCGATTTACATTCCGGAGCATATGAATGTGGGAGCAGACTTGCTGTCCACACAAGCTGTGACACACAGGAATTGGAACATCTTTGCTTCGCAGGAGAGGGCACAATGTCCCCTTTAGTACTCTCTGAGTCCTCCAGCTCCCCTGGGTCTGGACACGATGTGGCCCAGACTACATCTTTATGCATTTCCTCTCAGCAGAGTGTGGTTCTCTAATCTAATATCTCTCCCAGACTGTTCCCCATGGATCATTCCAGTAAGGAGGGATATTCTGTCTCACGCGCAGGGGACAATATTTCATCCCCAGCCCGACCTTTGGAATCTTCACCTCTGGCCCCTGAGAGGGACCAATTAAGAGATGCTGGTCTTCCAGCCAGTGTAATTGAAATTATACTAAGTGCTAGGGCTCCCTCCACTAGAAGAACTTATACCCTCAAATGGAGTGTATTTGAAAGTTTGTGCATGGCAAAACATTTTGACCCAGTTCAATGCCAAATTGTTTCAGTGCTGGAGTTTCTGCAAGAAAAGTTGTCATCGTGCTTATGCCCTAGTACTCTCAGAACGTACGTAGCCACCATTTCTGCTTGTCATGTTCTGACCGATGGGGTTTCTGTTGGAAAGCACCCTTTAGTTGCCCGCTTTATTCGTGGAGCTAAATGGCGGCCCACTAGAGCGACGGTCCCTTCTTGGGAAGGTTTAGTTGATACCCTTTTCAAACCACTAGAGTCGGCGCCTTTCAGGCTTCTGACCCTTAAGATGGTTTTTCTAATGGCCTTTACTTCTCTGAAGAGAATTGGGGATTTGCAGGCTCTGTCAGTTTCCCCCTCCTGCCTGGACCTTTCCCCTAGGCTAGTCAAAGCTATTCTACATCCTCACCCGAATTATCTTCCAAAAGTTCAATTTTTCAATCATGCATCCAGTTGTTCTCAAAGCCTTTTGTCCTCCGCCACTTACAGCTCTAGAGCAGGAAATACTTCACTTATTGTGCCCAGTACGTACTCTTCAGATTTACGTCCATTGCACTAGCCAGTGGCATAAGACAGAGCAGCTTTTTATATGCTATGGGGCCCGCAACTGGAGGGCAGCTGCCACTAGACAAACGCTGTTACATTTGGTGTGAGATGCTATTGCCCTAGCCTATGAGGCGCATGGTCAGTCTTCGCCTCTAGAAATTAGGGTCCCTTCGACCAGGGGATTTGCCTCATCAATTGCTCTGGCAAGAGGCGTCCGCTTGCAGCAAGTGTGTGATGCGGCAAGTTTGTCCTCTCCGCACACATTTGTCAGATTTTATAATTTGGATGTCCATGCTACTCCAAAAAACATAATCCAGGCTTGAGAGCCCTCGAGTCAGCATTCCAGAGGCATGTCTGAGACCTCTTTGATGATTGTGTGCACACATTACACAACCAAAGGCAAGGCAAAGGAATATAGTTAGCATCCAACCAGAAGTGTATATTCACAGTTCATAATAATTTGCATATATAATTAGTATATAGTGAGGTTGATTAATTACAATGGTGCAAATGAGCAAGTGATTATAGGTGGTACAGTAAGGCAGGTATGATACCAAAACCAAACAACACAGTGACTACCTGAAGCCCTATATATAGGCCCACTGACTGATTACAAGATTCCAAGATAGACACCTGTGATGCTAATTAGTGGACACACCTTGTAGACACACCTTGAATTAACATGTCCATGTGTGTATTTTTGTGTTTCAGATGTTCCAACATGTGATGGAGCACAATAGCCACTGCATCCTCTGTGGATCTGTTGGCTCTGTATGCAAACTGGTAATGGTCCAGTGTGGGTTGTATAACATCCTTGATGCACTTAATCACCAAACATTTTGCAGGTATGGGTGTAAGTGCAACTGGTCTATAATCATTTAAACAGGTAATGTTAGGTTTTTTGAGGATAGGAATTATTGTAGTTTTTTAAAAACATGCTGGTACCCATGACGTGAACAATGACAGACTAAAGATGGTCGTGAAGACCTCTGCCAGCTCAACTGCGCAATACTTGAGCACCTGACCCGGTACTCCATCAGGTCTGGCAGCCTTCCTGGGAATGATGTTACGAAAACACTGTCTTACCTCATAACTGCTCAGGACTGGTGCAGCATCACTAGAGGGATGGCAGGGTAAGGGTGAATCTCCATTGCCTCTGTCAAAGCGGGCATAAAAGTTATTCAACTCTTCCGCTAGGGTGTCACAGCTATTAAAAGAGAGTTATTGTTATCACCCTAATTCCCTCCCACACCTGCCGGGAGTTGGTGGAATTGTAAAAATGGGCCTCAATCTGCTGTTTGTATTGAAATTTGGCTGATTTTATGCCCCACCTAAGTGTCGTCCTGGCAGTACAATACGCTGTCCTGTCATCAGATTTAAATGCTATATCCCTGGCTTTAATCAGCAGTTGAACCTCATTGTCATGTCACGCCAAGCCACAGCCCCTTCATGATCACCTGAGCATTCCTTTCTCACTTCCTGTTCCCCACACCTGTTGTCTATCACTGACGTGATTACCTATCCTATTTAAGCCACGCTCTGACTCCGTCATGTCGCCAGTTTATTGTGCGCCTTACCAGCCTCAATTCACCAGCGTTTTCTTCTGTCTTTGTCTGCCTAGTTTTGACCTCGCTTTGTTTTTTCTGACCACGTCTCTGCCTCTCGATTTGGATTTGTTATTTGGATATTTCCCGTTGCCGACCACTTACCTGCTTCCCCGACCACGATTTTGGATTACGGACTCTTCTCTCGTCACTCCGGCTACGACCTTCGTCTGCTCTCCGACCACGAATTATCCTCGCTCCCCGCTGAGCTCACACTGTCATCCATACGCCGGCTCTGCATGCTCCGGTTTCACTCTACGCTTCAGCCTTCTCGCGCCGGCACACAGCTCAGGTCGCACGCCGGCTCTGCACACTTCCGCATTCCCCAGAGGAGTGCTGCATACTCCGGCTTCCCTATGCTTCCGGCTTCTCGCGCCGGCACACAGCTCAGGTTACACGCTGGCTCTGCGCACTTTCGCATTCTCCAGAGGAGCATCAGACACATCGCCCCTCGCCTCGGCGCACTCCTGCCGGAACTACTTGCTTTTGCTTTACAGCAACGCTTTCCCTGTTCAACGTGGAATGCTCAGTACAGCTTCAAAGCACCACGAAGTGAATCACAAGAACTCTTTAACGTCACCTCAATCGGCATACACTCCAAACATCTGCACTTGGGTCCACAACGCCCTCTACCGAGCCTGACACTCATGGGTCATCCAAGGTTTCTTATTGGGAAACACACGCACTTGCTTCCAGAATGTCACATTATCCACACAGTAATTGATGTAGTCTAAGACTGATGAGGTTTATTCATTCAGAGACTCACCTGTAATGGGTCCGTGGTCCTTGAATATGTCCCAGTCTGTGGAGGAAAAGGAGTCCTGAAGCCTAGGGATAGCATCTTCAGGCCATGATCTTACAGTCCTTACACTGAATACAGCAGTTTTATTCCTTGTGGTATACATTGGATGTAGCAAAATTGACAGATGGTCAGACAGGCCAAGATGGGAATAAACCTGTACCTTATATGCAGCTGGAACATTAGTGTATACCTGATCCAATGTTCTATCTCTACTGGTTGCACATTTCACACTGCGATGAAATTAGTGAAGGACGCTCTTCAAGTCAGCATGATTGCCTGATGATAATTTGCATGTAAACATTATATACAGTGGAAGAGTTATGTACAAAGAGTGCAATGATTTTGATGTATGCAGTGTGAAGATATTGGATACTTATAATAAATAGATTGTATATTGGATGCATATGCAATTGTACACAGAAAGGGTTATATACAAAAATGTTATATACACTGAGTGCAATGAAGAAGGATATATGGCATGATAAAAATTATATGCAGAGGAGGGTTATGCACAATTAGTGCAATGGTTGTAGATGAGGAAACATATTGTATACCATGGTTATGATATTAGAGTAGAGAGGGTTATATATATGTGTGCAACTTATTGGGAGTGGAATGCGGTAGATCATTTTTATACAATATGTGCAGCAGTTATGAATGGTGCTGTCCTAAGTGTTCAGTTTATGTCCAGTAGTGAGCATTTAGGTAGTGCAAGGTAAGGTAATGTATCCAGTCAATGTGTATGTGCTCAGTGCAGGCAGAGTTCAGCAAGGAAACAGCTGTGGGGAGAAAGTTGTTCCTGACCTGCTTGTTTTTGTCCGGAGGCTCCTGTAGGGCCTCTCAGAAGGCAGAAGGGCAAATAGCCTATGAGCAGGGTAAGATAAGTTTTTGGCATTGTCGCAAAGCAGCTTTACACAGTCAAATAAATTAAATTTGTATGAAATATGAATGTGTATGAATCGAAATGATTAGATTGTCCCTGATGAGCAAGCCTAGGGCGACGGTGGCAAGGAGAAACTCACTTTGATGGTAATAGGAAGAAACCTTGAGAGGAACCAGACTGAACAGGGAACCCATCCTCATTTGGGTGAAAACGGACAGCAGGGATTGATCAGCATAATACTGTGTAAGACTGGAAGTTGAGTATAACAGGATATGTGTTTAAATTAAATGGAGTCCAGTGTGTTCCTTGAGGCTCAGGTAGACTGTAGGAAATTCCAGTCCTGACCTATCGAACGACTGAAGTCACAGGTCCCCAGAGAACAGCTATCTGCATCAGTCGAGGACAGGACCGTCTTCGTGGAAAAGTGGAACCATCCCCAGCACCACATGCATCCCAGGCAGACCACAAGAGGCATCCGTGCGATGAGATCTCCAACCAGAAGCAGGACTCCAGGATGAGTTAGACAGGTCCAGAGTTCAGAGGGGTCTGGATCACTGGCCGCTTAGGAGCGACATGTATAGCTCGACAGGGAGAGGGAAAAGGAGAGGAGAGAGCAGAAGCGAGTGAGAGATGGCAGTTAAGTACGGTCACAGTCAAACAATATATAAGGTGAATGTATATTTAGTGCAAAGTGCAAGCAGGGACTCCGGCAGGACTAACTATAACAGCATAACTAAAAGAGAGAGCCAGAAGGAAACACAGAAATGAGGGCTCCCTGAGATGAAAAGCAACCAATCACCTTACCATAAATAAATAGGTTTTTAGCCTAGACTTAAACACTGAGACTGTGTCTGAGTCCCAAACATTAATAGGACATTAAGACTATTCCATAACTTTGGGGCTTTGTAAGAAAAAGCTCTGCCCCCTGCTGTAGTTTTAATAATACGTGGTACTGACAAGCAGCCTGCATCCTTTGATCGAAGTAGGCGTGGCGGATCGTAAGGCACTAACAGTTCACTCAGATACTGTGGCGCAAAACCATTTACTGCTTTATACGTCAAAAGTAGTATCTTAAAATCAATGCGAAATTTCACAGGGAGCCAATGCAGTATAGATAAGATAGGGGTGATGTGCTCGTATCTTCTGGTTTTAGTGAGGACTCTCGCTGCTGCATTCTGTACTAACTGAAGCTGGTTTATACACCTAGTTGAACAACCAGACAGTAAGGCGTTACAATAGTCCAACCTAGAGGTGATAAAAACATGAACTAGATTTTCTGCATCATTTAGTGACAATATATTTCTTATCTTGGCAATATTTCTGAGGTGAAAGAAAGCTATCCTGGTGATATTATCTACATGAGCTTCAAACGAAAGGCTGGAATCTATAATCACACCGAGGTCTTTAACTGTTGCACTTGATGGAACAGAAAGGCCATCTAAAGTTACAGTGTGATCAGAAAGCTTAATTCTAGCTGCTTATGTTCCTATGACTAGAACTTCTGTCTTATCAGGATTAAGCAGAAGAAAATTAATTAACATCCAATCTCTTATGTCCTGCACACATTGCTCAATTTTAGTAAACTGGTTTTTCTCATCTGGTTTTGCTGAGACGTATAATTTTGTGTCATCAACATAACAATGAAAACTAATACCATGTTTACGAATTATGTTGCCAGAGGAAAAAGTAGTGGGCCTAAAACTGAACCCTGTGGGACACCAAACTCCACTTGAGAATATGAGGAATGGTCACCATCTAAATCTACAAACTCATAACGATCAGTCAAATAGGATCTGAGCCACAAGAGGGCTGTTCCCTTAATTCCTACTACATTTTCTAATCTGTGAAGGAGAATACTATGATCAATGGTGCCAAAAGCTGCACTGAGGTTCAGTAACACAAGTATAGTGATGCAACCCTGATCAGAGGCCCAGAGGAGGTCATTTACTACTTTAACAAGTGCTGCCTCTATGCTGTGATGAGGCCTAAATCCTGACGGATACAGTTTGTTTATGCCATTTCTATGTAGATATGAACATAGCTGCTGTGATACTACCTTTTCCAGAATCTTGGAGATAAAGGGGAGGTTAATTAATAACTGCTAATTTAAAGGATTTGGGAACAACCTACTGCTGAGTGAACAGTTAATTACTTTGAACAGAGGTTTTGTTATTGCTGGTACTATCTACTTGAGAAAATGTGACGGTATAGGATCTAATATAAATGTTGACGATTTTGAAGAAGAGATGAGTGAAAGGTGTTTAAAATAGCGAAGGCGATGTCCGAAGAAGTAGTTTGCTCTGGTCTCATCCCAATGAGACGTGGCGACATAGCTTACAGCAGGTTATGGTCGCTGAACCGCTGGATGTCCAGGTGGTGCTCCGAAAACAACGTGGGCTTCATTGACAATTGGAAGAATTTTGAGGGCAAAACTGGCCTGTTAGGCCGGGACGGTGTCCATCCCACTCGGGAAGGTGCTGCTCTCATTTCTTGTAGTATAGCACATAGTCTCAGAAGAGGCCTAGTTAATCGGTGACAATCCAGAGCCAAGGCCAGGGAGCAGACAGACAGGCTAAACCAACCGCCTGCTAGCTGCATAGAGTCGTCACTCAGGGTTCATCAGCTTGAGACTGTGTCTGTTCCCCAAGATAAACATAAACATACATTTAGAAAGACTCAGAAAGTCTGTTTTAGTAATTTAATTAACATAGACACCACAAACTCAGATCACACTGAATGCGCAGCCAGCACCTCTGATCTGAAGCTGGGACTGTTAAATATTAGATCTCTCGCATCTAAAGCAGTTATTGTTAATGAAACTATCACAGATCAGGAGCTTGACATATTATGTTTAACAGAAACCTGGATTAAACAGGACGAGTATGTGGCTCTAAATGAAGCTAGTCCTCCTGGATACAGCTACATACACCAGCCTCGGCTAACTGGTAGAGGAGGAGGAGTCGCAGTTATTTATAACGATAATCTGTCTCTCGTACAAAAACACAGTTTTAAATCTAATGCATTTGAAGTTTTCTATAGTAACATAAAGTCAGCTCAGTCAATCCCGCTAATCATCATTTACAGACCCCCTGGGCCGTACTCGGAGTTTCTCTGCGAATTTGCAGATTTCCTTTCAAACCTTGTTGTTTCTGTAGATAAAGCGCTAATTGCTGGAGACTTTAATATTCATTTTGAGAATCCAGAAGACCCTCTGAGAACAGCATTCTTGTCCATACTGGACTCAGTAGGAGTAAATCAGTGTATAGTAGGACCCACTCATAAAGCAGGTCACACTTTTGATTTAATATTATCCTTCGGATTAAGTATAGGAAATATAACCACAATTCCACAGTCTGAAGTTATCTCAGATCACTACCTTGTCTCGATTAAAGCGTGTTATAGTAATAATGTATGCACAGCACCGCGCTTCCACCTTAAACGTATATTTACATCAAATACCGCACAGAGCTTTATCAATAATCTTCCAGAATGATCTACTTTGATTGGATCGCCATCTGACTTCACAGAACTCGAACAGGCGAATGAATATCTAGAGTCAGCACTTCGTTATAGCTTAGATAATATCGCTCCAGTTAAAAGGAAAATGATTAGAGATAAGAAACTCGCTCCTTGGTATAATGACCACACACGTGCTTTAAAACAAACCGCTCGCAAATTCGAACGTAAATGGCGCCAAACTAAATTGATATTATTCAAAATAGCTTGGAAGGAGAGCATCCTGAACTATAAAAAAGCTCTCAGTGATGCTAGATCAACATATTTCTCCACTCTAATAGAAAATAACAAAAACAACCCGAGATTTTTATTTAATACCGTAGCTAAATTAACTAAAAACAAGACCACTGCAGAAATTTCCACAACATCATCATGCAGTAGTGAGGATTTCATGAACTTTTTCAATAATAAAATCATAAATATTAGGCAAAAAATTCAGGCTTTGAAACCAGACAATTTAAATAATTCAGATGATCTNAAATAATGGAAGTTCAACCTCTAACAGCATCTCATGATCCAGTCCAGTCTAAAGCTTCACATTCAGATTTTCAGTGCTTCACAGTTATAGGACAGGAAGAGCTGTATAAACTTATTACCTCAGCTAAATCAACAATGCTGCTCAACATGCTTGTTGGATCCAATCCCAAATAGATTTTTAAAAGAAGTCATCCATATATCTGGAGCGCCGCTTCTAAACAGTATCAACTCTTCACTATATCTAGGTCACGTCCCTAAATCTTTCAAGTTGGCAGTTATTATTATTAGTTTTTAGCTTCGGTCCAAGGCTGCATCTCAATACTTGTCTTACTTGATCTTAGTGCTGCATTCGACACTATAGATCATAATATTCTCATAGATCGCTTATAAAATCACATAGGTATTCAGGAACAGGCATTAAAATGGTTTCGATTCTATCTATCTGATCGATTCTATTTTGTAGATCTAAATGGAGAACAGTCTGGTGTAATGCCAGGGAAATATGGGGTGCCACAAGGGTCAGTTTTAGGATCTCTGCTTTTCTCAATATACATGCTTCCCTTGGGTAACATCATTAGAAGACATGGGATTAGTTTCCATTGTTATGCCGATGATACCCAGATATACATCTCCACAAAACCAGATGAAATACCCAAGTTGTCTAGACTCTAGAAGATATAAAAGATTGGATGACCAATAATTTTCTTTTACTAAATTCAGATAAGACAGAGATATTACTTATTGGCCCAAAAAAAACAGTACACACCAGCTCTCACAATTCAGCCTGCGTTCAGAAGGATGTACTGTTACCACCAATTCGGCAGTGAAAGACCTGGGTGTAATATTAGACAGTAACTTATCCTTTGAAATTCATATTTCCTATATCACAAAACCAGCCTTTTTCTACCTTAGAAATATTGCCAAGCTTAGGAACATTTTATCTGGATCTGATGCAGAAAAACTGGTTCATGCATTCATGACCTCCAGACTGGACGACTGTAATGCATTACTGAGTGGCTGTCCTGCATCCTCAATAAACAAGCTACAGTTATTCCAAAATGTAGCTGCCAGGGTTCTAACTAGATCAAGAAAATCTTATCATATAACCCCAATATTATCATCCTTGCGCTGGCTACCTGTTCAGTTTAGAATTAATTACAAAATACTATTATTTATATACAAGGCTTTAAATGGTTTAGCTCCCACATACCTAGCCAGTCTTCTGATACGTTACAATCCACCACGCTCCTTAAGATCACAAAACTGCGGACTTATGGTAGTTCCCAACATATCAAAATCTACAAAAGGAGGCATATTTAGCTCCAAGACTTTGGAATAGTCTTCCAGACAGACAGTGTTCGGGGCTCAGACACAGTTTCCCAATTTAAAAGTAGACTCAAGATTCTGGATTCTGCTTCACGATGGTTTGGAGCTACACATGCTGCTCCTGTGCTCCCAGTGATCCAGACCCCCATCTGCTCTCTGCACCTGCGGACTCATCCCTGTCCTGAACTGGACTCCATGTTAATTTAAATAACTTCTGTTATACTGACCTTTCAGCTGCATAACACACATGATGTTATACAATTTCTGTTATCCATTCACCCAAATGAGGATGGGTTCCCTGTTGAGTCTGGTTCCTCCCAAGGTTTCTTCCTATTGCCATCTCAGGGAGTTTTTCCTTGCCACTGTCGCCAGCTTGCTCATCAAGGACAATCTCATTCGCTAGACACATTTTTTTTTACACATACACACTTTCTTAAATTTTCTTTTCATTTTCTTTTCATTTCTGTGAAGCTGCTTTGAGACAATGACCATTGTTAAAAGCGTTATGGAAAAAATATCTAGTTGAATTGAATTTGGTAGTGAAGCTCCTACAGGTTTCACCACCCTCTGCAGTGCTTTCCAATCCGACACAGTGCAGTTTCCATACCAGACTCTGATACAGCTGATCAGGGTGCTCTCGGTGGTGCAACGATCGAATTTAAACAAGATCTTTGAAGAGACGTAGTTGTTCTTCAGAGCCCTCAGGGAGAAGAGTCGCTGGTGAGCCTTTTTGACCAGACTGGAGCTGGTTGTGGTCCAGGAGAGATCATCAGAGATGTGGATACCCAGAAATTTGAAGCTGGTGACACGGTCCATCACCTCTCTACTGATGTGAATGAGTGTGTGTGTCACCTTTCTCCTTCCTGAAGTCAACTATGAGCTCCTTGGTCTTTTTGGTGTTGAGCAGCAGGTTGTTGTCAGCACACCACGCAGCTAGACAGTCCACCTCGTCTATATAAGCTGACTCACCGTTGTCTGTGATGAGTCCAATCGCCGTGGTTAGTGCCATACCATTAGCTAGGAAAATACTGGGTAAAGAGAGCTGATGCGGCATTAGCATTAGCTTAGCTCTTAGCCCGCCGCTGCAAACTTGATATTTGTGTTGGATTCATGTATAGGCTTGCAGCCGTGGGTGAAAATAGAGTAGAGAAAAAGATTCAGCACACAGCCTTGTGGTACTGTGCCAGGGATGAGGTTCGAAGAGCAGTGGTGATTTGCTGAGACATGCTCAGGCCTCTTGGTCAGAAAGTCCAGAAGCCACTTGCATAGAGATGTGTTAATGCCCTTGTCCCCGAGTTTAGAGACTACACTAAATGCTGTTAAATGCTGAACTAAAATGGAGGAAAAGCATTCTGGCATATGTGTCTTTATTGTCCACATGAGAGAGAACTGACTGCATGCTTCTGCTAACAGTAGGAAAATTGGTGGGGGTCCAAGGTGGCAGGAAGATAGGTTTTGAGGTGTGCCAGGACCAGCTGCTCAAAGCATTGGTGATGACGAGGGTGAGCGCTACTGGGCGGTAGTCATTAAGGCACGTTGCAGTGGAGTGTTTCGGTACTGATACAATGGCAGTGGTCTTAAGACAGAAGGGCACAATAGCTTGGGCTAGAGAAAGGTTGAATAAGTCCATTAGGACCCCTGCCAGTTCTCCAGCAAATGCTCTGAGGACACATCCAGAGAAACCGTAAGACTCTGCAGCTTTCTGTGTAAAGATCCAGCTCAGAACTGTGCTGACATCATTGTTAGAGAGTGTGAGTGGTTGGTAGCTTGTAGGGAGCTCTCATTTGATATCACTTTTAATGGGAGCATAGAAGTGGTTTAGCTCATTGAGAAAGGAGATATCAGTGGACGGGGTGAGGAGTTGATGAGCCTGTAGTTGCTGATTGAATACATCGCCACATCTGCTTGGCTCTAAATCTGATTGGAGTTGAAGAAGGGTTCTTCGATCACTTCTTCTGTGCATGGCCAGATCTAAAGGCAGCATTGTGAGCCTTCAGTAAGAGGCAGACCCCTTTGTTCATCCAAGGCTTCTGATTTGAGTACATGGTGACATTTTTCTGGGTGGTGACACTGTCTGTCGTAGTGTTGATATAGTCCAGGAATATCCAATAGGAACCACAGGTGGCCTGCATAGCAAACATGCTCCAGTCAGTGTGTTGAAACCTGTCCTGAAGTTCAGAGTCAGCCCCCACAGGCCATTGATTGTCTTTACTGTTGGTGCCAAGCGTTGGATGAGTGGTAAATATGCGGGGGAGAGAAACAAGGAGAGGTGCTCTGATTGTCCCAGGTGGTGGAGGACGTAGCCTTCTAAGCTCCAGGTATGTTGGTGTAAAAATGTTTTTACACCAACAAATTACACCAATTTATTTCCTCTGGTGTGGACGGAAACATGCTGGTAAAATCTAGAGAGCATTGTTTTAAAGTTGAAGTGGTTAAAGACACCCGCAACAATAAAAGCAGCATCTGGATGCATTGTCTGTTATGCACTAATGGCTGCATGTAGTTCTTTCACTGTAAGCTTGGTATTAGCATCAGGTGGAATGTATACAGCAGTAACATTGGTGTAAATTCTCTGGGTAGATAAAAGGGTCTACACTTAACCATGAAAAATTCCAAATTAGGTGAGCAGTGTCTCTTAGTGATAAGAAAGTCTGTACACCAATCTCTGTTTACATAATTGCACAGCCCTCTTACCAGTCATCTGCTGTCCTGTCTGCTCGGAAAACGTAGCGTTCAGCTAGCTCAATATCCATGTTTCCGTGAAAATCATGATGTTAGTCCATAATCTTTTTTTTTTTTTCTGGAGATGTGCAGTCATAGCTTGTTCATTTTGTTGATTAGTAACCTAAGATTAGTTGGGAAAATACTGGGTAAAGAGCACCAATGCGGCATTAGCTTTAGCTTAGCACTTCCCTCGCCATTGTTTACGGTCTCAAAGCCGCCTGCGAACACTTCCGCCCAGCAAGGCAGAGCGAGCAGCGTCCGGTGTTCTGGAGATCTCTAGGATGAGTCGGAGATCAGCGATAGAAGTAGCAGAATGGCATGATCCAATGTCTATAAGTTCTTGTCTGCTGTCGGATGTTAAAGCAAGGCTGTTCTGAGTGAAAAACCTGGCAAGGAATAAAAAAATAACTATAAAAACGCAAAAACTGGAGAGATACTGAGCCTCGCATTGTGCACGCACCGCCATCTTGGTCATTTAAACATAAGTGTTTCCGTTAGTGTGTTTGTATGCGTGTCCATTTGTGCGCACACTTGCTGCACACACACACAGTGTTTGTGTGTATGTGAAGCTAACGTAAGGAGAGAGGATAATAAATCATACACGCACGTGTGAAAGGACGGCTTTCACACACACGCATGGGAGACAATTACCCACAATTCCGTAGCGCGCGAGAGAAAAATCCCATTGTCAGAAATGGGAAATATTCATCCTCATAACTGTGCCAACTGTGCCAGAGCTGTTTTATAATGAAGTAAGGCTTGTATTTCTATGATAACCAATTACCCATCTGCTTATTTTGTATTGTTGTGTCCATATCCTGTCACTTCTGGGTCCGTAATTACAAAGCTCCTTAGAATTCTCTCAGAGAGCTCCTATCTTAGCTTAAAACGTCGTACCTAAAAGTGATTTAGGAAACTTCTCAGAACAACTCTGGAAAATACAAAAACCTTTATCTTAGTGAGGAGGTGTGGTGTAGTTTCCTGTTCTTGGCTGAATCTATCCGTTTGTATCTGTGTAAAAAACAGTACCAAATCAAAAATAAATTCAACGGTGTGGCAAAGTCTTAATTTAAGTAACATTAAATTCAAAGTTGTGCTGTTTTATTGAATATCAGCATGGCTGTGATGCAGTCATGGGCATGAACGTGCATCCATTTTAAAACATTTTTGAATATTAAAACAGACAATATGCAAAAATATATATATTTTAAAAAAAATAATATAGCCAGAGAATGGTAAAACCTTACACTGCCTACATCACAACATGGCTGATGAACATGGCCACTTCAAACTACAATAGAACAACACTCCAAGGTAACGCTCATCATGACCTGAATTCTAATCGCACTGACACCAATCACTTTTAGAGCCATTATGTAGCACATTTTGTGGAATTGCTCAGTGCTCTGTTGCCTAAACTTACCAATCCATTGTTTATTGTTTTGGCCCTGTGATTTTTGTTTTTGCCTCTGACTGCACCCCACCCGAATCTTTGCCTGTATTGTATTAAATGCTCCTAACAACAGTTGCATCCATTTTAGCATTCCATTAATAAATAAGTGCTACAGATGACTGATAGCTGTTAATAATGCAAATTATAAACATAATTTCTTTTTATTTATCAGTGGCTTGTCTATTATACAGCCTCTTTCTTACATTTTTCCAAATTCTTAGTGGAATACACAGGGAGTTTGATAAAGGCAGTTCTTGAGCAGCAGAGTGTTGTAAAAAAGTAAAAGTTTGAAATCACACAAATTCTTACTAGGGCCCTGGTCAGGGAGGTAACCAAGAACCACATTGCAACTATAACAAAATTTCAGAAGCCTTATGTGATAATCTACCAGAAATGCAGTCTCAAAAAACACACCATCAATCAGCCTTTTAAATTAGAGTGATTAGAAAGAACAATTAATCATTTGGTCTCCAAGTAATGCATCTGGTGAAAATTGGCTACTACAAGTGTTACATCAAGTGTTACGTCAAATGATCTCCACCATTTCATCACTGAAGTGGCTGCTTGTATTTTTGATGCTGGCACTCACCAAAGGTTTTTGTTTATAATTGCAGTAATTATGTGGAGATGTTTAGTTTACAATCGTGTAATTCAATGTCTACAGAATTTACATTTAAATAAAGTACAGCCCAGTCACTTACATAAGCCGAAAATGGTATCAAACCATGGTCTGTATTATGACCTTAGAATTTCCCCTTAAATTTAGGACTAAATCTTAGTAAAGATAAAAATGATTCATGAAACATCTTTCATGAGGTAAAAATTGTTTAGAGTAGAAATTGTTAAGAGGCTTAAGCGTTTCTATAGTAGAGGACAAAATGGCAGAAAGAAGAAATATTCAGGAAACACTGAACGTAAAAGTAAACACTGCTCTTCTGTCCAATTTGGTTTTCTTTTACTTTCTTCCATCTCTCTTGGATTGTTGGCTACATACCATTCAAAAGTGTATCTTATTGTAAATAAACTGTCCTCCAATCATGTAAATTTTGCTCCCATCAATTAAAATGGCTTACAAGTAATAAAGTCAGTATGGTAAATAAATGTAAGAACTTAACTATAGTAAATTATAGAAATTGGTTGCTTCAAAGTCGACACATTTTCAACATTTGGCTTTTTTAATTAACTTTAAGATATTTACCCTATAACAGAAACTTTGCATAAAGTAGCCTGTAGTCACGATAATAGAATGAATAAAAGAAATTGTATAATTATATGTTCTATTTTCACAAAGAGCCCATTTTAAGAAACAGATTTTTTGTCAACCTATCACAGTCCTTGAATTGCTGCATCATCCCTAGCAACGGGGTCAACCACACCTCCTCACTAAGATAAAGGGTTTTGTACTTTACTTACCCAGAGTTGCTCTGAGAAGTTTCCTAAATCACTTTTAATCTAAAACTCCCAGCTAGGACCTTTTTTTAGGACCTCTCTGAGAGAATTCTAAGAAAGCTTGAATATGGGCCCTAATGTGATAAGGCCTCTTTTGCCTTCAAATGTTAGTTTTACTAAAGGAGCCTTCAAGTCCTGAGGATCATGTCCATTTATAAAGATAAGGCATGATGTAGTGCTTTTCCTCACTTTTTTAAAACTATATTATATTAGTTTTTGTAAAAGTAATATCTTCTAGAATGTGTTTTTCCTTTTCTTTTGCTTTATCCCAGGGACACTCACAGGCGAAGATGTATACACTTTTATTTAAGTTGTATATGAACACAGAACAACAGTAAACTTAACAGCAACAGCAAAATGGATCAGATGGTAGTTCAGACAAGAATAAATGCCAAGGTGTCATGCACACCCGCTCCGCGACCGGCACGAAGACCCGGAAGTAAGACGGTCGCGCTTTCAGAAAACATAAAAGGAAACAAGATGGCACTTCACATCGCTCAGTCATTGAGTTCATTCATGCCTTTGCTCATTCATCTTCATTCATCTCTTCACCAACTATTTCGTGAGTACTCACCTATTCAGGTTGCTTCCTCGATTGAGTGTGTGTTGCTAGAACGCGGGTTTATTTGTGTAGATCCTTGCTCTTTTTGTAAGAGAGTTCTAAAAGTAAACGCGTGATTATCCTGCCTGCTCGCGCTGCTTCCGCATTTGGGTTTACCGTCCACGCAACACGGGCTAACTGCTAAGGCTACTGTGTTCGTCCCTCGGTTGCTCGTGACAGAATGACTGAGCCCAAAGCAGTAAACCCAGCGGAGTTTGCTCGCCCCTGCGCTGTGGTTGACCAGCATGCCGAGCTGATCAATGAGCTCCGTGGTGAAGTCGTGTCTCTCCAAAAGGAGCTCCAAGACGTCACAGTTTTGCGCCGCGAGGTGGCGGAGCTGCGGCAGGAGAACGCGACCCTCCACGAGGCAGCTGTTCAGTCGGCTGTTGTCCCGCCCCCCGCAGCAGCAGATTCGGACAGAGCCTATTCATACAGAGAATTCACCCCCCAACTCAAACTGACCTTCGAACATCCTGCTGCTGAGGTGGAGACCGACAGCAAACTGTACCATCTGCGGCAAGGTGGGTCGTCTGTGAGCTGCTACACCGCGGATTTCTGTACCCTCGCCGTGCAGACCACCTAGGGGGATGCCGCCCTCCGGACGGCTTACTACGAAGGACTGGCTTCTCGCATCAAGGACGAGCTCGCCGGACGAGAGCTTCCGGCTACACTGGAGGGTTTGGTCCAGCTTGCCCTCCGGATTGACCAGCGTCTGCTCGCTCATCCGAAGCCAGCCTCTCGCACCCTACCGTCCATCTTTTTTCACGCCCCTTTTTTCACATTCCACTCCCCGAACACCAGCTTCCACCACCACCAGTAGGATGTCTGACGGGTCTCCACCTCCCGCCGTGGTTGACACGGGAGCCGGGGAACCCATGCAACTAGGACGCGCCTCCTTGAACCCTGCAGAGCGAGAACGACGTTTCAGGGAGGGACTCTGCGCCTATTGTGGGTCAGCAGCACACCATAGAGCTATATGCCCTTCATGCCCTTTTCCGATCAGGCCCGGTGAGTCAGGGGGGCAGCTCACCGGGTCACCTCCATCTCGCGGCCACCACACCCAGCATCTCGCGTCTCATGGTTCAGGTACACCTCCAATTTGGCCACAGACTAGTCAAAAGTTCCACGTTCATCGACTCCGGGCCGCCGGGAACTTTATTGACTCCTTCTATGCCAAGAGATTGGGGGTGGAGACTGAGGCGTTATCCCAGCCGGTTCGAGTGACATCCATTGACGGTCATCCGTTGACGGTCGGCCCCTTTCCTTCAGCCCTATCACCACCCAGACTCGGCCCATCACCCTCACCATTGACCAACACCACGAGGAGATCCGCTTCCACCTCACCTCCATTTCCTCGTCACCCATCATCCTAGGATACCCCTGGTTACTCCAGCATGACCCTCTCATCTCCTGGTCTCAAAACCGGATCCTACAATGGGGCCTGACCTACCTCGAACTCTGCCTACGGGTGCCGGCTAGGACATGCTCTAGGGAGTCCGAGGCCCCCAATGTCGACACCAATGCCATTCCTTCAGCATATCGGGACCTGGCTGAGGTCTTTTGTAAGAGACGTGCTAACCACCTTCCTCTGCGTCGCCCCAACGACCAGGCGATTGAGATCCAGCCAGGCTCCACTCCACCCCGCGGCCATCTATACTCTCTCTCTTCCACCGAGATGCGGGCGATGGAGGAGTATGTGTCCTCTGCTCTCCGTCAGGGTACTATCCGACCCTCTTCCTCACCCGCTGCCGCGGGGTTTTTCTTCATAAAGAAGAGTTCGGGCGAATTACGTCCATGTGTCGACTACCGGGGGTTAAACAACATCACCCTAAAAAACCGACACCCGCTGCCGCTGGCCTTCATCACCCCTACTGGACACTATGAGAGTTTGATCATCCCATTTGGACTCTGTAACGCTCCCACAGCTTTCCAGCAGTTCATCAATGACGTTCTCCGTTCTCCGATTTTAAAGCACGTAGTCCATCTGCATGGGTTCCCAAAGGACATCGTCTCGGACAGGGGGCCCCAGTTCACTGCACGGTTCTGGAAGGCCTTCTGCCGTCTGATCAATTCTACCTGCAGTCTCTCCTTGGGCTATCACCCACAAACAAATGGTCAGACGGACCGGGCCAACCAACAACTGGAGCGCTACCTGAGGTGCTTTGTTGCCGACCGTCATCGCTCCTGGGCGGACTAGCTTCATTTAGAGCTACATACTCGTTCTGTTTAATCCAGGTTTCTATTAAACATGATATATCAAACTCCTGATCTGTGATAGTTTCATTAACAATAACTGCTTTAGATGCGAGAGATCTAATATTTAACAGTCCTAGCTTCAGATCAGAGGTGCGGCTGCGCATTCAGTGTGATCTGAGTTTGTGGTATCTATGTTAATTAAACTACTGAAACAGACTTTCTGAGTCTTTCTAAATGTCTGTTTATGTTTATCTCGGGGAACAGACACAGTCTCAATATGATGAACCCTGAGTGACGACTCTATGCAGCTAGCAGACGGTTGGTTTAGCCTGTCTGTCTGCTCCCTGGCCTTGGCTCTGGATTGTCACCGATTAACTAGGCCTCTTCTGAGACTATGTGCTATACTACAAGAAATGAGAGCAGCACCTTCCCGAGTGGGATGGACACCGTCCCGCCCTAACAGGCCAGTTTTGCCCTCAAAAGTCTTCCAATTGTCTATAAAGCCCACATTATTTTCATAGCACCACCTGGCCACCCATTGGTTCAGTGACCATAATCTGCTGTAAGCTATGTCGCCACATAACAATGGGATAGCACATATTTCTTAATTTATTCACTGCTGTCAAGTTCCAACTGGCAAAAGAAAAAAAAAGAAAACATATCCTCAATTTCTCCACAGCTGACAGCTTTCTGTAGCTCGTCCACCAAAAATTTGATTCAGTTTTATTTATATAGTGCTTTTAACAATGGTCATTGATACTAAGCTGCTTTTCAAAAGAAAATAAACATGGAAATGAGCTTGAAAAATGTGAGGAAATATGTGTAAATTAAATTTACCAGAGGAGTCCCTGGTTAACAAAGCGAAGGCGACAGTGCTGAGGGAAAAACTCCCTGAGATGGCGATAGGAAGAAACCTTGAGAGGAACCAGACTCAACAGGGAACCCATCCTCATCTGGGTGATAACGGATAGCAGGGATTGATCTGCACTCATACTGTGTGTTAGGAGGCTGGAAGTTCAGTAGAACAGGAGACGTGTTTAAGTTCATATGGAGTCCAGTTGGTTATTGGAGATTCAGGTAGACTGTAGGAAACTCTTGAGTCCTCAGAGAACAGCTGTCTGTATCAGCCGAGGACAGGACCAGCTTCATGGTAAAGTGGAACCATCCCCAGTCACCTCACACATCCCAGACAGACCACACGGGTCATCCCAACAAGATCTTCAACCAGAAGTGGGACACCAGGACGAGTCAGACAGTTCCAGGGGGCACAGTGGGTCTGGGTCACTGGCAGCTCAGGAGCAGCCTTACTAGCGTAGGAGGTAGTACATGACAGCAGAGTTCTGTGTAGTGTTTATGCATACTAAATGAATGCAGTAGAACATAGCAGAAGTACGATCATATAAACCCTTTACTTGTGTATTAATTAATTAAATATGATTAGAAGGATTTTTGTTCCTTTTTTCAGGCATTTAAAAAAATAGTGGTCCAGTAAAACTCTGATGGCCACTGAGGGAAGGTAGTTATGTCGGGCTATGCTGCTCACAGGAATGCTCTAATAGTGATTTGTGTGCAGTTTAAGGCAGCAATTAATCTGGGAAATCTTAATATAAATGTGCAGGGTCGTTGCTTTCAACTCGATCTGCTCCGGAGTAGGTTAGATGTGTGGAGTAATGAGTTGCCATGATGATTTAACCTGCTTAAAAGCCACTTAGCTTCATTGATGATAGAGATCAGGCAGCGTTTTATCCAGAGTCCGCTCACTAACCCTCCAGTCATGCTTTGTGGTTACCTCCTCCAGGGTCAGCATGGAGCAGGATTATCAGAAAATCATTATAGAACATTGTTAGAGAACATGTATGGTATTTGGCAGATGCCCTTTTCCAGAGTGACTTACATTTTATATCTGAGTATTTGATGGTTAAGAGCCCAACAGTGCTGGAGTTTAAACCTAGGACCCTGCAATCAGTAGGCATCCTTAACCACTGAGCGTTCCTTGCTCCTGAGGTAGAAGGAGGTAGAAGTAACCAGTTACAGCTCTATATTTGCAATGTTCAATTAGAAAAATAAAACTACTACTATCTCATTCCTGCAGTCTGACTGTTTAAATGCATAAGCTACAATTTGTTTTACAAAATCAGCTGGTGTTATTGTTTTGCTGTGACACAGATAATGGAACGCTTCATCACATAATTATCAGCTCAGAGAAAATATTCAGGAGACTTATTATAAACCATTTAAATGGATTGTTGTATATTATTATTATTATTACTATTATTATGGCATTATCATTACTCCATTCTCAGCATTCATGTCCCCTGGGATTGCCCTGCCAGCTTGCTCTCAGCAGATAAGCAGCAACAATCAGCAATAATCTCCTGCTGCATTTAATGGAAATATTACTTATTTTAAGATGGCTAAATCATCTGTACTGTCATTCTGAGAGCAATGAAGCTGAGAAAAAGTTGGTTCGTCCAATGGACATAATGTATTCTGATGCTGAAAAGAGCAAATATCCCATTTCAGGGTTTAAACAGAGGATGAATTCTGAATGTGGTGCAGTGTTAAGAGTTAAGAAACATGAAGTGATGAATCTGAACACACAAATCTGATGTTTCTCAGATTATTTGAGGCATTTCCTTACAGTGTCCTAGGTCAGATCTACAGAGGGGCCTAAAAGGCCACACTTTAACGTGAAGAATATACGCCCCTCTTGTGGTCACATGATAACATCAAGAATGATGCGACGACTGACAGGAAACAGAATACTACACACTGCTGCCATAATTTATGTCAAGTTTTAGAAAAGGCCATAGATAACAACTGTTGGAGTAGATACACACTTTTTGGCCCCTCTGTATATCTTATATCTGATGTGTGGTCATGTGACTTGAATGAGAACGGGCAGATCGTAATTCACGTGACTTTCTGTAGGGCGTGACATCACCGTAGCGATTTCGCAGCATCGCTAGTAACAGCCACTAAAACAGGCTAAAGCAAGGAATCTGGCTTCTTCTGGACCTCAACGAATACAGCCGACTCACCGCTCTCGTCCTCCAGAGCAAAACTCCAGGAGATTTCTACTAAGAGATCACTAGATACTAGGAGATTTTCAGTACACAGTATGAGTGCAGATCAATCGCT
Source organism: Clarias magur (assembly GCA_013621035.1). Taxonomy (NCBI): domain Eukaryota; kingdom Metazoa; phylum Chordata; class Actinopteri; order Siluriformes; family Clariidae; genus Clarias; species Clarias magur. The sequence goes on along the minus strand of QNUK01000830.1, from coordinate 6,680 downwards.
GCTCTCCGTTATCACCCAGATGAGGATGGGTTCCCTGGTGAGTCTGGTTCCTCTCAAGGTTTCTTCCTGTTACCATCTCAGGGACTTTTTCCCTCAGCACCGTCGCCCTCGACTCGTTCATCAGGGACCATCTGATCATTTTGATTCATACACATTGCATACACACTTACTTCTTTTGATTGTGTAAAGCTGCTTTGCGACAATGTCAATTGTTAAAAGCGCTATATAAATAAAATTGACTTGACTACTAAAATCGATGCTAAAATGAACGAGCGCTCGCATAAATGTGACACGTTTTAACCCAGATGGTGAGAGCAAAGCTGCATCGATGTGCGCAGACATGTCACTTCAGAGGACAGACACGTCCACATTAGAGTCAGATAAAAGTCAGGGGTAATTATTAATTTAAACCTTCATGAGATGCAAATCCAGTCTGAACAAAACCTGGTATTAAGGAGCTTGTAATATGAACGCAGCGTAGATCAGGTAACAGGGCTGTACATGGCTTTTTCATTTTGTGAATTTTGTTCTTTGCACACACACACACACACACACACACAGCATGTATACACACCTCTACACTCTCTCTCTCCTCTACCATCATTTCACAGTCGTTCACTGAACAACACAACACAACTCGCTGAGCTCTCAAAGGTGTCATCATTCACCCATCAGTGCACTCGTTCTCCTTTAGCCCTCCTGTTCACCACTGAACCATCACATTGTCCTGTTCCAAGGTCCTCATGGCAAACATGCAACCATCTGAGCATAACATGTCAGACCTTTAATGGTACTTCTGGATAACCAGTCGGACCAGTTATGTAATTGGCTGCTCAGTAGGTGTGTGTAAACTGTAGAAAAATAAATAAACCAATAAGTCCTACGATTTTATATGACTAATCATTTTGGACCTTGTTTTTTTTTTGCAGATTTCATTGGACCACCTGTAACTTTATTCACTCATTAAATATTTTCTATCCTCATCTTTCTGTATATTTTTTACTTTTAGGCAGAGACACAGCACCATTACTTCAGCTCTAAAGGATGTCGATGACTTGTTTCAGTCTTTAATGAACTTTATTCTGCTGACCTTTCCAAAACCTCTGACCCATGAAGTGCTGTTGACCTGGTTATCTGATGCTGCTATTGTGTAAAGCTGTTGGTTGGTTTGTATTTTATCTGCTGGTTAGACTGCCATCCATGCAACATCTGCACTGAAGCCCTTTTCAGACAGGTGGCACGTAGCTTTCTGTCATTCAGACAAATCTCACGTTTACTGAACTGTTCCTCACACGCCCACCAGAGAGACACGCCCACAATATTTGACATTATCACAATATTCTACAGTACATCAAGTGACATATCTTATAACCCAGGGTTGCCAGATTGACAAATCCTGCATAAATAGTGTGGAAGACCTGGTCAATCTAATAAAAACTAATTTATTGTCCCAGGTCTGAATGGAAGTGTTTCAAGTGTCTTTTTTATTCAGAAATAAGAATAAAAGATACTGTTTTACTTCCACTTCACTCAAAAGTAGCAAATAGTTTTACTATGTACAAGAGAGAGACAGAGAGAGACAGAGAGAGAGACAGAGACAGAGAGAGAGACAGAGACAGAGAGAGAGAGAGACAGAGAGAGAGAGACAGAGAGAGACAGAGAGAGACAGAGAGAGAGACAGAGAGAGAGACAGAGACAGAGAGAGAGAGAGACAGAGAGAGAGAGACAGAGAGAGACAGAGAGAGAGAGAGACAGAGAGAGAGAGAGAGAGAGAGAGAGAGAGAGAGAGAGAGAGAGAGAGAGAGAGAGAGAGAGAGAGAGAGAGACAGAGAGAGAGAGAGACAGAGAGACACTTTTTTTGACTTTTTACAATCCTTTATTTTACAAGTTTTGTTTTATAGGCTAGAAAAAGGATTGTGTTTATAAATAATTGATTTAAAATAGATAAATAAATAAATAGATAAATAAGACATTCATTACATTATAGTCCTTCTTTAAAAACACATAGTTATTGTGCTTTTTTCAGTTAAAATATGCGGCAAAGATGATTTCGTCATCTTCTACCGCGCACAAGGTCTCCTCACAGCACCATATGGTTTTAAACATGTTTATGTCTTTCATACTTTTGTAAAAATTAAAATCAATTAAAATTCTTGATTTAACAAGTCTGGAGAAGATCTTTTTGGGGTCGCAGTCTGTGCTTTGTGCCAGCTTATTCTTTCTGCTTATATAAATTGCCATTTTAGCTTGACCAATGGTAAAATTAATAAGCTGGCATTTGAACCTGTTTCTCCGGACGTATTTAAAACCAAGAATAAAAAAACTGATGAGTAAAATCTACATTCAGTGGTAAAAAAAATGTGTTTTAAAAGGTTAAACAAAGGTGACAACCTGGAGCAATGTATAAAAGCATGGAAAACAGTTTCTCTCTGTGAACAGAAGGGGCATTCCTGTGTGACGTCAGGATTTAAAATGGAGATAAAAGAGTTCACAGAGACAATTCCATGTAAAATCCTCCACTGGAGGTCAGTAGACTTTTTGGTTAATGGTGGTTTGTACAGTGCCCTCCACTCTGGTTTAAAATCATTATTAAAACCCAGTTCAGTGCGCCATGGGGTGTCTACCCTCCCGTTCAGTTTTTTCTTGTTTAAGACCTTTACACATGCTTTGTATAAAACCTTACCAGACACTGTCTCAAAGTTCATGTCCTCCTCACCCTTGAGCTCCAGAAGGGGCCGCCATGACCCTCTAGGTCCGGAGTTATCGTCAGCTGTGGAAAAGGTTCTTCTTCTGTAGGACTGGTCTCATTACTTGCGTGTTCCATCAGCTGAACGCGTTCCTCCGACGTTAGGGCGGTTCTCCAGCGGTGTAGGAGCTGGTTGGCGACCCGTTGAGACCGAAGTCCCATCTGTGCTGCCAGGTTCTCTGCTCGAGACAGGTCTGGTCCGGTGATGTTCACCAGCTGCCGGAGTGTGACGATCCCTGCTTTTATCAGGGTCTTGGATAGTGCTGGGGTGTTTGGACTAGAGATGTCCAGCTGCCCTCCACAGACTAGGGGCTCCTCCAGCAGCCAGTGTAACGTTCTGCTTCCTTTGTTTTGTTTTTTAAAAAAGGTCCAGATTTTAAAAAGTCTTTGATAAAATACGGGTAATCCAGTAGTGTCCAGTGCTGTGGGGTCCATTAAAAACAGAGTTCTGTCCAGCCCAAGACCTCCCATCGTGCGTAGGAGTGTGTAGGCTACCGCTCTCCATCCTTCATCACTCGCTCCGGTGAGAAGTCTCTGGATGAACTGCAGACGGAAGGCTGCAGTTCTGCTGGCTAGCTGCACCAGGCCCTGTCCTCCTTCCTCTTTGGGCAGGTGAAGTAGACTTTGTGGTAGCCAGTGCAGTTTGTCCCAGAAGAAGTCTACCAGTAGGGCCTGTATGCTTGCTAGCAGGTTTGGTGGTGGGTCCATGCATGCCAGTTTGTGCCACAGGGACGATGCTGCTAGGTTGTTGATGACCAGCACTCGTCCTCTGTAGGACATTTTTGGGACCAGCCACTTCCATCTGCTTAGTCTGCCTTTTATGTTTTCAACAAGTCCATCCCAGTTTTTGTTTAAAAACTCAGCGCTGCCCAGGTAGACACCCAAGTATTTAAAACCAGTCTTTTTCCACATTAAACCCCCTGGTAGTGTGGGCTGGTCGCCTCCCCATTCTCCTACTAAAATGGCTTCACTTTTAGTCCAGTTGATTTTAGCAGATGATAAAACCTTAAAATCTTCTAAAACACCAGTTAAAAGATTCAAATCTGCCTGTGTGTTGACCATTACAGCTAGATCATCGGCATAAGCTGAAAGACAGGTTAAAATATTAAAATGAGGTATATTAAAACCAGAAAGCTGCTCTCTTAGTTTGCATAAAAGAGGTTCGATCGCTAAAGAATATAGCATTCCTGACAGAGAGCAGCCTTGTCTAATACCTCTGTGTACTTTAAAAGGGACACATAAACCACCATTAACCTTCAGTACACTCTCAATGTCACTGTACAATGTCTTGATCATTGTGGTGAATCCTGGGTTGAACCCAAAGCTTTCTAGCACCTTCCACAAATATTTGTGCTCAACCCGGTCGAAAGCCTTTTCTTGGTCCAGTAAAATGAGACCGGTCTTTAGATCCAAGAGTCTTGAGACATCCAAAACATCACGAATGAAATGTATATTATCAAAGATAGACCTACCAGGCACGCAGTACGTCTGGTCGTGATGAATGACCTGCTCCAGTACCTTTGTCAGTCTTGAGGCTAATGCTTTTGAGAGTAGTTTGTAGTCAGTGCACAGCAGTGATACCGGGCGCCAGTTCCCCAGGTGCGTCAGGTCTCCCTTTTTTGGCAGTAAGGTCAGGACAGCCCTCCTGCAGCTCACCGGGAGCTTTCCTCCTTTCACGCTGTCCTGCAACACCTCTAGTACATCCTGTCCTATTACTGACCAAAACGCCTTGTAGAACTCTACAGGGAGACCGTCTATACCCGGCGCCCGCCCGTTCTTCAGGCCTTGGAGGGCCTTCTGAATCTCTGCCAGTGTCAGTTCTGCCGCCATGTCAGTGGCAGCTTCTTCTGACAGCTTGGGCAGGTTTTTCAAGAAGGTTTCCTCCATTGCATGTGCTTCTGACCACTCACTACTGTACAGCTTTGAGTAGAAGCCGTGTGTCTGCTTGCGAATCTCAGTGGGCTCTGATACGAGATCCCCTGACTCTGATCGCACAGCATGTATGATTCTTTTCTGTCCATTTTTTGTTCCAGACCAAAAAAGAACTTAGAAGGAGCATCCATTTCTGTTGCGTGTTTGAAACGTGAGCGGACCAGCGCCCCCTGTGCTGCAGTGCCCAGTAGGTCGTTCATTAGGACTTTTTTGTTTTTCAGGGATTCAATATTTCCTCTGTTTTCTGTGGTCTCTAAACACTGGAGTTCTGCTATTTCAGTCTCTAGCGCTCTCATTGATCTAACAATGTCTTTTGTGACATTGAGGGTGTACTGTTGACAAAAAACTTTTATTTGTGCTTTAGCTAGATCCCACCATTGCTGTAGAGAGCTAAAATCTGCTTTTTGTGATTTAAGATTGGTCCATAAAAAAGTAAAAGACTCAATAAAATTGGCATCTTCTAAAAGTAGGGTGTTGAAATGCCAGTAGGCGCTCTTAGGCTTAAGGTTTTTCCTACTGACAGCGCACTGCACCATACTATGATCAGAGATGCCTACTGGGACGATAAAACATTTAGTAAAATAAGACAGTTGATGTTTAAAACCATAAAATCGATCGAGTCTTGCCAGTGAGAGTGTGTTCTCTATGGAGTGGGCCCAGGTGTACTGTCTTTGTTTCTTGTGTAAGTCTCTCCATATGTCACTTAAGTCCTGGGCCTCCATCATCTCCCACATGCGTTTACGGGAGGCCATGTGAGGTTCTCTATGGTTTCTGTCCAGGTTGTCGGTTGTGCAGTTAAAATCCCCACCCAGAATTAAAATATCAGCAGAGTAACAGTCATTAATTACGCTGTTTAGTTTGTCTAAAAACATCATCCTCTCTACTGCCTTGGTGGGAGTGTACACACAAATAAAAACAAAAACTTCATTTTCATAAAACGTTCTCACTTTTAAAAGCCTCCCATTTAAAAATTCTTCTACTGTATAAGAGTTTGGTATAAAATTGCGAGCAAAGAGCAGTGCGACTCCCCCACTCAGTGGTGTATTGTGGCTCAGAATCGCGAGCCCATCCCACTCCTTCGACCAGTCCGCTGCGTTCTTGGAGTCGCTGTGTGTCTCTTGAAGTAGAGCCACATCAACATGTTTCTGTTTTAAAAGTTCGTATAGTTTGGCTCTTTTTTCACATGTTCTTGCCCCATTAATATTTAAACTCGCAATATTTACTTCACTCATTAAAAAGTGTGTAGATAAAAAGACAGTCTTATATAAAAGACACCATACCAGTGTCCAGCAGGGAGTAAAAATCCTTCTAGAATTCCTCTTCAGCGAGTTCCTTGTTTATTTTGGTAATCCATTTCTTTAGTCTGAAGATTTCAAGTTCAGCGAAAAGTTTTTGTTTCTTGTAATATTTGACGTCATGGACGAACTGCCTCTTGCTTGAGAAGTGGTCTTCTATTTTGATTTTTGACCCCCTTTCGTCTTTTCTAAAAAAACATGTATGGATTCCTCGCTGTAGACGACTGGCATTCTTTCTTCCTCTGCGGTGAGGAGCAGCACAGAGTCTGAGATGTACCCATCACTGTCTGACTCCGGTTCGGGGTCTTTTTTGGGGAGTTTTTTCCTCCTCCTTTGCGGTCTTTTTTCCTTTTTGGTGCCTTGAAGGAGGCCTCCTCTTCCATCTCTATGTCCGCCTCGTCCCCTTGTGACAGTGCGGCTGATGCTTCCATTTGACGGCTCCTCGCCCTTGTACCCATCGCTGAGAGCCCAGGTAGCTCCAGCGCTGCACCCGAACCCTCTGTGACCTTATCAGCAGTGTTCGGCCTCTCCGGTGCCGGCTGGGTCACGTTGGGTTCCTCTCGGTCCGGTTTTGCCGAGCTCGTTGTTTCTGGTGTAACTCCAGTTGACTCTTGGACTGCAGGCTGGGGTTCGGTCTCCTCTGGCTCTGGGTCAGCAGCATTGCCGGGTCCCTCAGCAGACGGCCGAGCTGTAGTCGCAGGGGGAGC
>QNUK01000083.1:2109201-2155678 GCA_013621035.1 Clarias magur | reverse complement strand
TAGACCCCGAACTCATCCGGGACTACCGTCGTCGGGTATCCTCCACCCCAGGACCGTCGAGAGTCGGTCCTGGACGGGGGGGTACTGTCATGCACACTCATAACACGACCGGCACTAGGACCCGGAAGTAATACGGTCGGGTTTCAGGAAGCATAAAGGAAACAAGATGACGCATCACATCGCTCAGTCATTGAGTTATGCCCGTGCTATCGCCGTCGCCTCGCTCGTCCAAACGTGAGTACTCACTTTCTTGGGTTATCGCTTCTGAATGGGTGTGTGTATTTAGAACGCGGGTTTATTTGTGTAAACTCTTGCTCTCGCTTCGGGAGAGTTCTAAGAATAACTTGCGTGGTTATCCTGCCTACTCGCGCTAGCGTTCAGCCGTTTGGGTTTTACCATCCACGCTACAGGGCTAACTGCTAAGTCTTCTGCTTCATCTCCGGTTAGTCCGTGACAGAATGACTGAGCCACCGGCAGTAAACCCAGCGGAGTTTGCTCACCTCTGCGATGTGGTTGACCGGCATGCTAAGCTGATCGATCAGCTCCGTTGTGAAGTCGCATCGCTCCGCACGGAGCTCCAGGGCGTCGCGGCCTTGCGCCGCGAGGTGGCGGAGCTGCGACAGGAGAATGCGATCCTCCGCGGGGCGGCCGCTCAGCCGGCTGTGGCCACGCCCATCGCAGCGGCTGCTGCGCCGCCAACTCCCTCTCCACCTTCTGATGTTTTCTTATCTTACCGGATAAATGGAATGGCACGGATGGGAAGTGCAGTGTTTTTCTAACTGCGTTGGATCTTGTGTTTGAGTTTAATTCCACCAGATACTCCACAGACCTACTGCGCATTGCTCTTCTCGTTTCGTTGCTATCCGGGCAGGCAGCTGAGTGGGCCACGGCGGTTCTTCGTTCAGATTCAGATGTCGCCTACTCCTACACCGGGTTCACCCACCAGCTCAAGCTCACCTTTGAGCATCCAGCTGCTGAGGTGGAGACCGACTCCAAGTTGTACCATCTAAAGCAGGGAGGGTCGTCCGTGAGCCGTTACACCGCGGAGTTTCGTACTCTCGCCGTACAGACCGACTGGGGAGACTCCCCACTCCGGACGGCCTACTACGAGGGACTGGCTGCGCGGATAAAAGACGAGCTCGCCGGACGAGAGCTTCCAGCTACCTTGGAGGGTTTAATTCAACTCGCCCTCCGGATCGACCAACGGCTGCTCGTTCGCCCAAGCCAGCTCCTCGTACCCTGCCACCCACCATGACTGCACTACCACACACCACGCCCTTCCTCTCCCGCTCACCAGTTCCAGAAGTTCACGCCCCATTCACTGCAGCACCCACCAGGACCGTCGGTACTCCACCTCCCGCCGTGGTTGACACAGGAGTCGGGGAACCCATGCAATTAGGGCGCGCCTCCTTGACCGCTGCAGAACGGGAACGCCGATTCAGAGAGGGGCTCTGCGCGTATTGTGGATCTTCTGCACATCATCGGGCCATCTGTCCTCTGCGGCCGGGAAACGCGCAGCCCCTGTGAGAAATGGGAGGAACTCACCGGGTCCCATGTCCCTCTCCACCACCATGACCAATGATTCCCGTCTCACGGTTAAAGTATATCTCCAGTTTGGCCACAAACGGGTCGGAAGTACCGCGTTCGTCGACTCCGGGGCAGCAGGTAACTTCATTGACTCCTCCTATGCCAAAAAATTGGGGATAAAGATTGAGGCGTTATCCCAGCCTGTAACCATTACATCAGTCGATGGTCGGGCTCTCTCCTCCAGCCCCATCTCCTTTCAAACCCAACCTATCACCCTCATCGTTAACCAACATCAAGAACAGATCCAGTTTCACACCACCACTATTTCCTCACCACCTATCATCCTCGGACACCCTTGGCTGCTGCAGCACGACCCGCTCGTATCCTGGACCCAAAGCCGGATCCTCCAATGGGGGCCGACCTGCACTGAGCTTTGCCTACGGGCCGAGGCTGGGACGTGCTCTAGGGAGTCCGAGGCCCCCGATGTCGACACAGATAAAATCCCGCTAGACTACCGGGAACTGGCTGAAGTCTTTTGTAAGAGACGTGCGACCCATCTACCACCTCATCGCTCATACGACCTGGCGATCGATCTTCAGCCAGGTGCGACACCACCCCGCCGCCATCTCTATTCATTGTCCAACACCGAGACGCAGGCGATGGAGGAGTATGTTTCCAGTGGACTTCGCCATGGTACCATCCGGCCCTCCTCCTCACCTGCCGCTGCGGGGTTCTTTTTCGTGAAGAAACGCGATGGTAGTCTACGTCCCTGTGTCGATTATCGGGGGCTCAACAATATTACCATAAAGAACCGACATCCATTGCCTCTTACCAACTCTGCCCTGGACGCCCTCTCTGGTGCCACCATCTTCACTAAGTTGGACCTCCGGAGCGCCTACAACGTGGTGCGCATCAGAGAGGGCGATGAGTGGAAGACGGCCTTCATCACCCCCACAGGACATTACGAAAGCCTGGTCATCCCGTTTGGTCTCTGCAACGCACCTGCCGCTTTCCAACAGTTCATAAATGACGTTCTCAGAGACATGTTAGGCCGTTGGGTGTTCGTCTACCTGGACGACATCCTCATCTACTCCCGAACACTCAACGAGCACATCCAGCATGTCAGAGCGGTTCTAAAGAGATTGCTCGCCCACCAACTGTACTGTAAGTTGGAGAAGTGCGCTTTCCACGAGCGCTCCACCACGTTCCTGGGTTTTTTCATCTCGCCCCAGGGTGTGGCCATGGACCCGCAGAAATTGGAAGTTGTGAGTCATTGGCCCCTACCCAAGACTCTTAAACAGCTCCAGAGATTTCTCGGGTTTGCCAATTTTTATCGCCGCTTTATCCGGGACTACAGTACCGTTGCAGTGCCACTAACCGCTCTGACCCGCCCATCATCTCACCCCTTCAACCTCACCTCAACTGCCGTCTCTGCCTTCCATGAGCTCTGTCGCCGCTTCACCACTGCTCCCATCCTCCTTCACCCGGATGCTGAAAAACCATTCGTTGTGGAGGTGGACGCTTCGGATGTGGGCGCCGGGGCTGTTCTCTCCCAGCGAGGTCCAGACCAAAAACTGCATCCCTGCAGTTTTTTCTCCAAGAAATTTGACGCCACTCAGCAGCGATACGGAGTAGGGGACCGCGAGCTGCTGGCCATAAAGTGGGCCTTGGAGGAATGGCGACACTGGCTCCAGGGCGCCAGAGAGCCGTTCATCGTCTGGACCGACCACCAAAACCTCATTACAATCCGCACGTTAAAACAGCTGAACCCCAGACAGGCGCGATGGGCACTATTCTTCGAAAATTACAATTTCCACCTGTCATAACGCCCGGGGTCCAAGAACACCAAAGCCGACGCCCTCTCCCGACAACACGAGGAAGACGTCCCCCGGGCGGACCCCGCGCCTGTACTACCAGCCACCAAGATCCTCGCACCGCTCAGGTGGAACCTGGAGACGAGGGTTCGCCAGGCACAAGCTACGGAGACCGCACCAGCAGGTGTGCCGCCTGGCCGACTCTACGTCCCCAACGCCATCAGGGCCGAAGTGCTTCAGTGGGGACACTCCTCTCCCCTTTCAGGACACCCCGGGAGACGGCGGACCCTACTGTTTGTACAGCGTGCTTTCTGGTGGCCCAGTATGAAGAAGGACGTAGATGAGTTCGTCCAGGCGTGCCCAGTGTGTGCCAGGTCAAAGGACAGCAACAGACCATCACCCGGGGAACTTCAACCACTCCCGGTTCCCCGCCGACCCTGGACACACATTGCCGTTGACTTCATCACGGGCCTGCCGGTTTCGGAAGGAAAGGACACCATCCTCACCATCGTCTACCGGTTCTCCAAAGCTGTTCACCTGGTGGCCCTCTCCGGACTCCCGTCAGCTAAAAGGACCGCTGAGCTGATATTAGAGCACGTAGTCCGCCTGCATGGGTTCCCAAAGGACATCGTCTCGGACAGGGGGCCCCAGTTCACGTCCGGTTCTGGAAGGCCTTCTGCCGTCTGATCAATTCCACCTGCAGTCTGTCCTCCGGTTACCACCCACAGACTAACGGTCAGACGGAGCGAACCAACCAACAACTGGAGCGCTACCTGAGATGCTTTATTGCTGATCGCCAGTGCTCCTGGCCCCGCTACCTCATTTGGGCTGAACTGTCCCACAACCTCCACCTATCTTCTGCCACCAACCTAAGCCCATTTGAGGTATGCTACGGCTTCCAACCTCCGATGTTCGATCATCAGGAACCGGAGGTGGAAGTGACGTCGGCCCAACAGTTGGTTCGCCGGTGTCGACGGCTTTGGAGACAAGCAAACCACGCCATTCAAAAGGCCAATCGCCGCTACACCCTGCAACATCGCCGTCGACACCCACCGGGACGAATGGACCAAGTAGGTGATAAGGTATGGCTCTCAACAAAAAACCTACACCTGCAGACTGAGTCAAGGAAACTATCACCCAGATTCATCGGACCATACTGCATCAACCTCCGGATTAACCCTGTCACCTACCGGCTCCAGCTGCCTGCGGCGCTCCGGATCCATCCGGTATTCCACACCTCCCCGCTCAAACCCTTCACCACCTCACCTATGGTTCCACCCACCCACCCTGCTCCTCCTCCCCGTATGATTGAGGGTGGTCCCGCCTACACCGTTCGCCGGATTCTTGACTCACGTCCTCGGGGCAGAGGGCTCCAGTACCTGGTGGATTGGGAAGGTTACGGTCCCGAGGAGAGATCTTGGATTCCGGCTCGGTTCGTCTTAGACCCCGAACTCATCCGGGACTACCGTCGTCGGGTATCCTCCACCCCAGGACCGTCGAGAGTCGGTCCTGGACGGGGCGGTACTGTCATGCACACTCATAACACGACCGGCACTAGGACCCGGAAGTAATACGGTCGGGTTTCAGGAAGCATAAAAGGAAACAAGATGACGCATCACATCGCTCAGTCATTGAGTTATGCCCGTGCTATCGCCGTCGCCTCGCTCGTACCAAACGTGAGTACTCACTTTCTTGGGTTAGCGCTTCTGATTGGGTGTGTGTATTTAGAACGCGGGTTTATTTGTGTAAACTCTTGCTCTCGCTTCGGGAGAGTTCTAAGAATAACTTGCGTGGTTATCCTGCCTACTCGCGCTACTTCCGCGTTTGGGTTTACCATCCACGCTACAGGGCTAACTGCTAAGTCTTCTGCTTCATCTCCGGTTAGTCCGTGACAAAAACTAATATTTGTGTCATTCTCAAAACTTTTGGCCACGACTGTATATTAAATAATCTATTTTTTCTTCTTTTAAAATAAAATAAATGCCTTTTATTTCTTTCTTTTTTAATACATTATTTTTTTTTCTCTTTAATTTCTCAATTCCGTTTCTACCTTCTTTCTTTCTTTGTTGCTCTATTTATTTAACTTGATTATTTACTTATTTTTTTTCTGCATTCAATAAGAAAAAATATTAATTAATTAATTGATTGATTAATTAATTAATTAATTAATTAACTTATTCCTTTATTTCCTCCTTTTTTTTAAACTGCTAAAAACACTAAAATACTTCTTTAATCATGCCCGGATCCTCCTGCCTGCTCTTGGACATTAGTATGAGTTACTAATCGCTCGTTCTAATGTGAAGCGACGTCCCAGGACCGGTCGTTTAGAAAACTCTTCCTTCTGCAGAAAGGTCAAAGACATACACTCTCTGAAATGAATAATGTAAGTGTTTTAGTGACCTTGATTTCACTAATATGGCCACGACGACTGCCCATGAAAGATGATATTATTCCCAGCACCTGAACATGTCCATCTAATGGTGCTGCTGAGTTAATAACCGCTGCTTATTATAGATTTCCCACTGCACCAAGACCTGGACTCTGACTCTGACTAAGTGCATTAAATATATAGGCAATTAGAGCGAAAAAAAGAACACACACACACACACACACACACACACACACACACACTTGGACCTTTCTCATTTTATTGATCCTAAAAGAAACATTTTATAATAATGAGAGAAGTTTACAAAAAAAAGGAAGAACGTGCTAGTGATGGACTATGAATGGAATTAAATGACGGTTTAGAAAATGGCAAAATTGGATGAAAAAAAAACATTAAAGAGACAACTAGTGGAGCAAATAAATTCAATGTGTTAGATTAAATACTTGTTAAATTTAATTAATCAGATCTGTCTTGGGAAATTAACACTTGGGCCTATACTTTGAGGACATAACAGGATTAAACTGCACAATTCCTTGCCTTTGTTGTTGTTGATGGTGTTGTTGCTGTTGTTGGTTGTGGTGTTGTGTGTTGTTGGTGTCGGGGTGTTGGATGTATTGGCTTCGGTATTGTCAGTGTTGTTGGTGTTGTGGTGCTGGGGGTATTATTGTTGGTGTTGTTGTGGATGGTATTAGTGTTGTTTTTGTTCATGCTCATGGTGGTGGTGGTGTTCATGGTGTTGTTGTGGGTGATGGTGGTCTTGTGTTGGTAGTACTGTTGCTGTATTGTTGTTGGTGGTGATGGTGGTGTCATTTGTGTTGTTGGTGGTGATGGTGGTGTCATTTGTGTTGTTGTTGTTGTTGTTGGTGGTGTTCATGGTGTTGTTGTGGTCTTGTGTTGGTAGTACTGTTGGCTGTATTGTTGTTGGTGGTGATGGTGGTGTCATTTGTGGTGTTGGTGGTGATGGTGGTGTAATTTGTGTTGTTGTTGTTGGTGGTGGTGTTCATGGTGCTGTTGTGGTCTTGTGTTGGTAGTACTGTTGGCTGTATTGTTGTTGGTGGTGATGGTGGTGTCATTTGTGGTGATGGTGGTGTCATTTGTGTTGTTGTTGGTGGTGGTGGTGTTCATGGTGTTGTTGTGGGTGATGTTGGTCTTGTGTTGGTAATACTGTTGGCTGTATTGTTGTTGGTGGTGATGGTGGTGTCATTTGTGTTGTTGTTGTTGTTGGTGGTGTTCATGGTGTTGTTGTGGGTGATGTTGGTCTTGTATTCGTAGAATTGTTGGCTGTATTGTTGTTGGTGGTGATGGTGGTGTCATTTGTGGTGTTGGTGGTGATGGTGGTGTCATTTGTGTTATTGTTGGTGGTGATGGTGGTGTCATTTGTGTTGTTGTTGTTGTTGGTGGTGGTGTTCACGGTGTTGTTGTGGTCTTGTGTTGGTAGTACTGTTGGCTGTATTGTTGTTGGTGGTGATGGTGGTGTCATTTGTGGTGTTGGTGGTGTCATTTGTGTTGTTGTTGGTGGTGTTCATGGTGTTGTTGGTGGTGATGTTGGTCTTGTGTTGGTAATACTGTTGGCTGTATTGTTGTTGGTGGTGATGGTGGTGTCATTTGTGTTGTTGGTGGTGATGGTGGTGTCATTTGTGTTGTTGTTGGTGGTGGTGGTGTTCATGGTGTTGTTGTGGGTGATGTTGGTCTTGTGTTGGTAGAATTGTTGGCTGTATTGTTGTTGGTGGTGATGGTGGTGTCATTTGTGGTGTTGGTGGTGATGATATTGATTGTGGTGATGGTGTTGTTGTTGGTGGTAATAATATTGAAGTTGTCCACTTTTAATTACTCAAGTTTGTATCGTTTATTTAGAAATCGGTGTAGATGAAGCATCACCCTATACCCTCGAAACTACCTTAATTCACTTACTACTGTTTCTCCACATTTAAAGGTGGCAGGTTCATATTTAAGGTACAGTAGGCATATGTTTGACGGCTTCACCTGAGCAAAGGTTCAGTCCAGTTAGATTTTATTTTTTACAACAGTTTTTATAACATCTACAGTATAACACTGTTTCAACTTACGACTGAACCACTGTTATACAGTCGATGATCAATTTGTCAAACAGACTGCAATTTTTTCCCAGTCCCTTTCACTCACACTGATACTCCTGAATGGAAGATGAGGATTACAGCAAATTATTATTAACAACAAAGTGTACAAGCAATCTGACTCGACTTTGATGTCTTCCTGCCTGCGCAGGCTGCGTTTCTCTCTTCCACACACGTTCATTCCCTCTGGAGTTAATTCACTCTGCGGTAGCTTATTAAAAAGTGCTGAAAAAGTTCTGTAATGTTTATCTTCAGTGTCAGAACCACAGGTGACACCGCGTGACCTGATTACATCCTCAAAGAGTGTTTTTTCTCCACCTTCGTACACGTCCAACCAGCTACTCTAAAGTCTGTAGCTCATTTCCAAGACGTTCTAACAAACACAGTAAGCCCTGACGCACCTCGGGCAGAGACTAAACCCAGATTAAACGAGGTCAGGCCAACGCCGGAGCGACATCCCTTTACGTGGTGCGGCTATAAATAGAGCCTTGAGGCAGTGGAGGGATTTCTGGGCTACACGCTAGGCTAATCAGCGCTAATTAGAAATGCGGAGTGTAACATGGGTCAGGGCTAGAGTGCAGATCGGACTGAGAAAGAAAAACAGTGCGGGTATGTATTAATGCACTCAAGATAATACCAAACTTGCATATGTTTAATTATCCTTTAACAAATACAATAAGGTGATGGAACAAGAGGTTTAAAAAAAAAAATCAGGCAACTATAAAATGATAAAAAGGAAAAGTCATTCATTCAATAAAACAGGAAACACTGAATGAGAAACAGTTCTGTAGGGGAAAACGCATTTATGTCCTTTGATAAGAGAGATCAGAGACCAAAGGTCAGATTCATCCAAGATGCCAGGAAGGTTAATGTGACTACTGATGAGCGGGTCGCCAGGCTGCCATTGGGGGCCACTGAGCAAGGTTCTTAATCCTGTCTGCTTCGGGGGTGCTGTAACATGGCTGACCCTGTTCTCTGACTCCACCCTTCACGCTGGTATACTCAAAGAAAGAATTGCAATGTGCTCCAATGTACACTGCCTGGGCAATAAATAAATAAATAAAAGAATTTGCATGGGCTTTCCTTCTTACCCGGTCACATCCCACCCATCGCTCTGGAGTAGGCTCAATCTGGATTCATCAGACGACATGATCCTTTTCCATTGCTCCAAAGGTTAAACTTTATGCCCCTTAACCAATTGATTAGGCTCACTTACAAGTGGTTTTCTTATGGACACACAGCTGATTAGTCCCAATCCTAATCCGTGACCGTGTGTGTATGGAAATGCTCTGATTTTCACAATTAAAGATAGCTCTGACTTTGGTTTTACCATGCAACTAATTGTTCCCATTCATGCCTCGATCACATTTTATCCACAAGGTTGAAGGCTCAGCACTGTCCTTCCAGGTTTTAATAATGTGTTGGACAGTTCTTAACCCAATTTGGATCATTTCTAATATCCTAAATTGTTTTTGGTACCAGGCAATAATTTGACCCTTCTGAAATGGCGATCGTTTTTTGGCCGAGCATTGTACTATATATATATATATTTGGATTTTTCCCCGATTTTCTCCGGAATTTAGTCGTGTCCAATTCCTCCCCGTCACTAGGGGGCTCCCACATTAAGGCTACTACTACCACTCAGACTATCACGTGTTTCCTCCGAACCACGTGACGCCAGCCGACCGCATCTTTTCCAACTGCTCGCTCGCGCACCCTTGGGGGCGGCGTAACACACTCGGAGGACAGCTCCCTCCGCTGCGCGAGCTCACAGACGCCCTTGACTGGCTGTAGAGCCGTGGTTAATGTTGGAGCACTATGTACCTCTCATCCCTCCCCTCTGAGAGAGCTCGGCCAATCAGCTCTCTCTAGACCTCCGGCTGCGAGAGGTTACAGCACCACCCGGGAATCGAACTCGCGATCTCCGGATGATAGGGCGAGCGCTTTAACCACTGCGCCACTCGGAGGCCATTGTACTGTATATTTGACAAATAAAGGCCTAACTTAATGACAACAGCCGTCAGGAATGGCAGAACAGGAATCCGGGTCTATCATGAGCATAGACATATCCAAACTGGACCAGGTGAAGACAAGAAAACTGATCTCTTGCTATTTTTACTGCCCTTCCAGTTTCTGTGACTTTTTCAGAGATCAGACTTTATTTCCATTCTGCTATTTGAAAAATTAACTAAATCTCTTGACCTGTTTCTGCATGATCTTATGTATGGTAATGAATAACCAGGGGTCGCTCAGGGGTAGATCAGTGGTTAAGGGATTGGACTATGTTTTAAGAGGTCCCAGGTTCCTACTGTTACTTCCACCAAGTTACTACTCTTGGGCTCTTGAGCAAGGCCCTTAACCCTCAACTGCTTACATGTATAATGGGATAAAAATATAAGTCGCGCCTCCGAGTGGCTGAGTGGTAAAGCGCTCGCCCTATCATCCGGAGATCGCTAGTTCGATTCTGAGACTTGGGGGGAGCTGATTGGCCGAGCTCTCTCAGAGAGGAGGGACGAGAGGTCCCACATTAATCACGGCTCTACAGCCAATCAGGGGGTGTCTGTGAGCTCGCGCAAGAGGAAGGAGCGCTGTCCTCCATGTTACTCCGCCCCTGACGGTGCGTGAGAGAGCAGTTTGAAAAGATATGCTCGTCTCGCATCACGTGGTTTGGAGGAAACACGTGATAGTCTTCGGCCCTCCCGGCTGAGTGGTAGTAGTAACCTTAATGTGGGAGCGCCCCCTAGTGACGGGGAGGAATTGGACACGACTAAATTAGAGAGAAAATCGGGGGAAAAATCCCCCTCCCCAAAAAATGTAAGTCGCTCTGAATAGGGGCGTCTGCCAAATGCTGAAATGTAAATGTAAATCCGATTGGCTGATTAGATAACAGCACAATGTTCTATTAAAGTATCCACACATGTACAGCGTGTAACAACGTCGATAGCTAGCTAGGTTTGCGTTCTCACATCAGGGACGGAAATACATTGTTTCAAAGCCTGATTCTATATTTTGAGTATAATTTTCTCAGGCCTATTAGAAGTATCCAATCCTTTGAAAGAATAAAAAACACTGAGACTGGCGATTTAGCACCGCGGCCGGAAGTGAGAATAAACTAAATCAAAAAGAGAAAGGGAAATAACCAGCACAACATTACTCCACATTTTCAAAGTTTCTTGTTTATTTCCAGCTCGTGAGTAACGGCTGTGCTGTTTGTAGTGGCTCCATAAATACATCTCCTGCTATCAAGAAGCAATCTCTGCCATCTCGGTCTTATCACTTCCAGTGGGTCTGGGAGGAATATAAATACTCGGGGTCCCTTCCAGGGAAATAATTCAGCCCTGAGATTGATGCTAAACTCTGAGGAGAGGGTATTTACTGGTGTTTGAAGGCTAATGTTCGGTCTTATGTGAGGTGTAATTGCATCATAACACATGCCTTAATGATTAGCTTCAATAATCTACACAATATTGCACTCTAAGGAAAAGATAATTACAACTAACCGTGAGAATCATAACACGCTCATTTGTTTGAGCTCATCAAGATGTCGGAGATGATTCTTTTAAAGCTTTAAAAGGAGAATAAATGATGACAGGGTGTTCCGGGGGGGAGGGGGAGGGCTGGGCAAGGCGTTTCGGTAAGATGGACTATAGTGATGAAGGAATGTGGAACAGTTATAAAGGGCTACACTAAGGTATGAAAATAGGCAGGAGAAGAAGGCTGAGTCGGTAATGTCGCTGATGTCGAGCTCATACTGTAGTTTTTCATTAACAAGCAAGGGCAAGCTTTATTCTTTTATACCACAACAATTTTTTTTGATTTTCCCCCGATTTTCTCCCTAATTTAGTCGTGTCCAATTCCTCCCCGTCACTAGGGGGCTCCCACATTAAGGCTACTACTACCACTCAGTTGGGAGGGCCGAAGGCTATCACGTGTTTCCTCCGAACCACGTGACGCCTTTTTCGAACTGCTCGCTCGCGCACCGTTGGGGGCGGCGTAACACACTCGGAGGACAGCGCTATCCGCTCCCTCCGCTGCGCGAGCTCACAGACGCCCCTGATTGGCTGTAGAGCCGTGATTAATGTGGGAGCACTATGTACCTCTCATCCCTCGCCTCTGAGAGAGCTCGGCCAATCAGCTCTCTCTAGACCTCCGGCTGCGAGAGGTTACAGCACCACCCGGGAATCGAACTCGCGATCTCTGGATGATAGGGCGAGCGCTTTAACCACTGCGCCACTCGGAGGCCCCTTCCCAACTCTTTTATTGTCTTCTTAAAACATGGCTTCTCCATTAACAAAAAATGACAAAAACAAAAAACAAAAACTATGGTTGCATAGTGGTAAGCACTGTGACCTCCCTATGCTTCGTGGGTTGCCTCTAGGTACTCCGGTTTCCTCCCACAGCCCAAAGACACGCAGATTAGGCTAAATGCCTTTCCCAAATTGCCTACCGTGTGTGTGTGCCCTGTGATGGACTGGCACTGTGTCCAGGGGGTCGATGCTGCCTTGTGTCCACACGTTCCTGGAATGGACTCCAGTTCTTTGTTAGTCTTTTAGCTGCTCCCTTCAAGGGGACACTATTTGTGTGTGGACCATCTGATCCGCACACAACTTATTACAGGTTATTTATTTATTTATTTATTATTATTATTATTTTTTTATGCTGGAGGCCCTTCCAGATGCAACCATCTAGTTTATCTGGGCTTGTGACCAGCACTGCATCCAGTGGCTGAGGTTTGGATAGGCCATTGGCCATTGAGTCTATTGGTTCCAAGAGAGTATTTAACAATAGTTAAATATTATTGAACAATAAGTGTCCAAGCCACTTAAAATGCTTAAGTGTAAACATGCCATGGTAGGGTCTCTTCTTCTATGAGGTCACAATAGGGGAAAAATCTAAGCCCAAGCCCAAGCCAATACAAACAAGGGAAAAGGACAAAAAGCAAGGAAAGTTCTTCTCTCAGGATTTTGTTTGCACACACACACACACACACACACACACACACACACACACACACACACTCACTGAGTGTACTGTAAACATAATAGGTCCCCTTTAATATATGGTGCACTAAAAATATTTGGTGATGGTGTTACACCTCTACATGTTAATGGACTGCCTGTAATCTATAAGATATAGAAATATATTATGTTACATACAAATATGTCATTAAATGGGCTATATTTACTATAATTAAATAATTAAACGATAGTTTCACACAATTATATGTCTCAGCAAAACCAGATGAGAAAAACCAGTTTGCTAAAATTGAGCAGTGTGTGCAGGACATACGAGATTGGATGTTAATTAAGTTTCTTCTGCTTAATCCTGATAAGACAGAAGTTCTAGTCATAGGACCACAAGTAGCTAGAAGTAAGCTTTCTGATCAGACTGTAACTTTAGATGGCCTTTCTGTTCCAACAAGTGCAACAGTAAAAGACCTCGGTGTGATTATAGATTCCAGCCTTTCGTTTGAAGCTCATGTAGATAATATCACCAGGATAGCTTTCTTTCACCTTAGAAATATTGCCAAGATAAGAAACATATTGTCACTAAATGATGCAGAAAAACTAGTTCATGCTTTTATCACCTCTAGGTTGGACTATTGGAACGCCTTACTGTCTGGTTGTTCAACTAGGTGTATAAACAAGCTTCAGTTAGTTCAGAATGCAGCAGCGAGAGTCCTCACTAGAACCAGAAGATACGAGCACATCACCCCTATCTTATCTACACTGCATTGGCTCCCTGTGAAATTTCGCATCGATTTTAAGATACTACTTTTGACATTTAAAGCACTAAATGGTCTCGCGCCACAGTATTTGAGTGAACTGTTAGTGTCTTACCATCCGCCACGCCTACTTCGATCAAAGAATGCAGGCTGCCTGTCAGTACCACGTATTATTAAAACTACAGCAGGGGCAGAGCTTTTTCTTACAAAGCCCCAAAGTTATGGAATAGTCTTCCTATTAATGTTCGGGACTCAGACACAGTCTCAGTGTTTAAGTCTAGGCTAAAAACTTATTTATTTAGCCAAGCATGTTTGTAAATAGATTAACCTTAGGTAAAGGAGCAGATCTGGGGGACTCATGGACGTAGAGTATTCTGGTGAACTGGTATGTTTAGATGCTGTCCTCCCCACTCTCATTGTTTACTCAGGTTTGTTGACGGTGAGGTGATTGGTTGCTTTACATCTCAGGGAGCCCTCATGTTTGTGTTTCCTTCTGGCTCTCCCTTTTAGTTATGCTGTTACAGTTAGTCCTGCCGGAGTCCCTGCTTGCACTTTGCACTAATATACATTCACCTTATACATGTTGACTGTGACCATACCTAACTGCCATCTCTCCTTATTTTCTGTTCTCTCCTTTTCTGTTCTCTCTCTCTCTCCCTCTCTCCTTTCCCTCTCTCTGTCTCTCTGTCGAGCTATACATGTTCGCTCCTGAGTTGCCAGTGATCCAGACCCCTCTGCCCTCTGAAGCCGTCTAACCCGTCCTGGAGTCCTGCTTCTGGTTGGAGATCCGTCACATGGATGCCCCGTGTGGTCTGCCTGGATGCGCTTGGTGGCTGGGGATGGTTTCCATGAAGACTGTCCTATCATCGATTGATGCTCTGGGGACCTGTGACTTCAGTTGTTCGATAGCTCAGGACTGGAATCTCCTACAGTCTACCTGAGCCTCCGGGAACAAACTGGACTCCTTTTAATTTAAATTTTAACACATCTCCTGTTACACTGAACTTCCAGTACACATTATTATGCTGATCATTCTCTGCTATCCGTTATCACCCAGATGAGGATGGGTTCCCTGTTGAGTCTGGTTCCTCTCAAGGTTTCTTCCTATTACCATCTCAGGGAGTTTTTCCTTGCCACCGTCGCCCTCGGCTTGCTCATCAGGGACAATCTTATCATTTTGATTCATACACATTGCATACAAACGTACTTCTTTTTATTGTATAAAGCTGCTTTGCGACAATGTCAATTGTTTAAAGCGCTATATAAATAAAATTGAATTGAATTGAATTGAATTGATAATCAAGTTCGAAATGACTCGAATATTTAAGCGGAATAAATAACACAAAGCCATTATGTGTCATTCTTCCTTTAGCCTCTTCTAGTCCTGCGTGTTGAACAGAGATGTGATTAAAAGATTGGGTGAGACTAGGCCATGTCCAGCTTAAGCTTGGAAAAGGTTGGGCTAACACACACAGCGTGAGAGTTACAGTAATTCCGCACTGCAGGTCTTAATCCACTGCCGGAGGAGTTAAACGCTCTCTCTCTCTCTCTCTCTGGTCTGCTGAGCTGTCAGCACTAATTAGGGACGCCGGACGGACGACGGGCTCATTTTTTATTTAGTGCCTCCCTGTTGCTCTAACTGGGTTAGTGGACTTCCACGCGCTGCATTGCACTCTGGGTGAGACTCTGGCTTTTAGTTAGAGGACTTACAGCTTTTAGTAAGACTTGTGGACCTTTAAGACTTGGTGGCCATCTTGGGAAATGTTTCCAGTATAAGATATAAGATGTACTATTTTATGTATCTAAGCGGGCTGGGCTGAAAGTAATGCAAAGGTGTGTAGAACATTTTATTAACTGACAGAGTTGGTTCAAATTGTGTGTGTGTGTGTGTGTGTGTGTGTTGGTAGAGGAATTATAACCTCTATACAAAGTTATTACTCAACATGGCCTTTTACACCATCGCTGTAATCCTGTTCAAAACTCCCTTTGTTGCAGTTGAAAGTCTCGCACTGTGTGGTTGGTCCTCAACGCTGGTTCCCTCATCTTTTTTTTTTTTTTTTTGGATTTTTCCCGATTTTCTCCCTAATTTAGTCGTGTCCACTTCCTCCCCGTCACTAGGGGGCGCTCCCACATTAAGGCTACTACTACCACTCAGCCGAAGACTATCACGTGTTTCCTCCGAACCACGTGACGCGACTTTTTCAGAGGATTCGATGATGCAAACGCATGATTCATGATGGAGATGTTGAGTGGTACCTTTGCATTGAGTAGATGTCTATATGTAGGCCACACCCCAAAAAATAACAAACTAATTTTTTATAAAAATAAAAAATATAGATATAGTTGTTAGAAATTTGACTATTTTCTTTAGTTAGCACAGGTTTCAGAGCTTTTTCTTGTTTCATTCTAAAACAAACATGGCTAAAAAGGACATAACTATAATGGAGCTTTGTACATACAAATTACTAATACAGTGAAGGTCGTCCTTGTGTTACACCCTCATACCTTAAACATTATTATGGTCTATAATCTACAGTATAATAAATAATTAATTAAATTAACAAAAAAACTTTACCTGTTCTGGATGGGGCCCCTGAATGTCGGGTCAAACTTCCGTGGCTCGCCTATGAAACAAACAAACAAACAAAAACATTCAGATATTACAATGAGCAATAAAAGAAAAGAAAAAGCGAACACAATGACTGGTTAGCAAAATCAGCATTTAGTATACAAAAATATACTCCATACTGGATTCTGGCTCAACATGAATCCTACTCAGGAGTAGAACAATGGACAAAGAAACCCTACAGTACAAATCTACACGTAATAAATATTTGACCCTGATTTAACAGAGAAAAACACTAAGAGCTGATGGAGACAGAATCTCCCGGTGTTTAATTAATCTGTACGCTTATTGAATGTCGTGTATCGTGTCGTATCAATAACGAACGCTGGTCTGTGTTTGAGAACCACAAATCAAATCAAATCAAATCAAATTCCTTGTGTGTGTGTCAACATACTTGGTGATTAAAACCAGATTCTGATCTCTCTCTCTCTCTCTCTCTCTCGCTCTGTTTTTTTTTTCTTTCTTTAATAAGCAGCTTTAATTAATTACTTTAAAACCTGTTACTTCCGGTCAAGGAGGCGTGGCCTCTGTGCCTGCCAATCAATAAAGTAATATAAACAATATGACTAGATCAATATCAGTACATTTTTCTGTAATAAATGATCAATTATATACTGTAGTAATTCCAACTGAACAGTGTGAAAAAAACTGTTACATGGTAACGTGGTGAAGTTTTCAAAAAGTCGATTTTTCATGTTACATTCATGGAAGGAGTCTCCAGTTTCAGAGCTGTAACATTTACCTTGGGTTGTGTTTTACAACTATGTGTTTTCTTGGCAATAAAACAAGCTATTTGTGAGTGTTTTTTATTTATTTGTGAGTGTTTTTTATTTATTTGTGAGTGTTTTTATGTATTTGTGAGTGTTTTTATGTATTTGTGAGTGTTTTTATTTATTTGTGAGTGTTTTTTATTTATTTGTGAGTGTTTTTATGTATTTGTGAGTGTTTTTATGTATTTGTGAGTGTTTTTTATTTATTTGTGAGTGTTTTTATTTATTTGTGAGTGTTTTTATTTATTTGTGAGTGTTTTTTATTTATTTGTGAGTGTTTTTATTTATTTGTGAGTGTTTTTATTTATTTGTGAGTGTTTTATGTATTTGTGAGTGTTTTTATGTATTTGTGAGTGTTTTTATTTATTTGTGAGTGTTTTTATGTATTTGTGAGTGTTTTTATGTATTTGTGAGTGTTTTTATTTATTTGTGAGTGTTTTTTATTTATTTGTGAGTGTTTTTATTTATTTGTGAGTGTTTTTATGTATTTCGAGGGGCTGCTATAATTTAAGTGTTAAATGAAAAGTATACAGTAGATTATAATTGGATAAAAGAAATGTGATCAAAATTGTTTACTGCTACACCACTGATTACGTTCCTAATTCTCACTTAACGTAAATTATTAAATGTTCCACTTTTCATATTACATTGGTGAAATTTTATGAGAGAAATGTAGACCATTAAGATTTTTCGGGTATTGGGTTAGCCATACCATAATGAAACTAGAATCCTGTATAAAACATTTATTCACATGCTTCTGGATCCCTGCTAACACACACACACACACACACACACACACATGGTCCAGGATGCGCTCTAAGACGGTGCTCCACATATAAAAGCGCTCCAGCTGGGGAGGCAGGAGCACCGAGCCAGACTCTACTGCAGCTCCTCATTAATAATTCCGTGTCATTTCCGAGCCATAAACAGCTCTGTTGGTAGCAAAACAGCTTTCGGTCTCTCCAGAGCCGCGGGCGAGAGTGTGATGAACGGGCCGAGGATGACCTCTTTGTGGGTCCGAGGGTGCAATTACAGCAGCCACGACAAGCCTTCAGATATCGTTCAGACGTTTCAACGTGATCCTTTTCTCCCATTGGTACAGATCACGACGCTGGCTCCGTCCTGTTTATGAGCTCCATGGACATCTAGGAATAATCGTTCACAGAGCTTAGGACGTTGAGCAACAAGCTACAAGATGAATTATCTGATGATATTACTGTGGAATCGCTTTATTAGAGGAAGAACAAACAAGGCTCTGTGTTTGAATTTCTTTCTTTCCAAATCAATTACACACTCAGAATTGCTGGTTGACAGAAAACATGTTCTTTTAGTGTTCTGCAAGGGCTTCTATCTGCCTAGCAAAGTTTGAGCTCATAACCTGAAGGGTTTTACACATGACCTTTAAAGTGGCCTCTAGAAAGAGAACTCTTACAGGTACTAAATCTGACTTTTTGCATTCCTTCCCCAGTGGCTGCTCCAGCTTTGTTTCCTCCATTGTTATGCCGCCTTGCACCTCTAGATTGCGGGTTCGATTCCCTTCTCGGGTCTGTGAGCGTGGAGTTTGCATGTTCCCCCCCCCCCCGTGTTTGGTAGGTTTCATCCGGGTACTCCGGTTTCCTCCAACAGTCCAAAGACCCAACGCTGAATGTGGTATAGACGCTGAGTGATTCTTACCCATGTACTTCCTCTTAGAAACATGAAGTCAGTTAATGACGCAAAGTATTTTTGAAATCATGCTGCAGCGTAACACACTCTGAAGAAAGTGCTATCTACCATCTTCTGCATCCACGAGCTCTTGGACAACTACGGTAGACTAGTGTTGCAGTGATTGATAGGGATTGAGAGAGAGAGAGAGAGAGAGAGAGAGAGAGGCAGCTCGTTTGCTCCACTATTAGTTGAACAGCTGTATTTTTTCTTTTTCATTCTAAATATATACAACGACCAGAGAGGTGGAAAAAAAAAAAAAGTGGGCAGAGACGTTTTAACTCCATTTCCATGGTAACAGTGATGATCATTTTTAGATCAGAATTGAATATCCAACTGACTTACATCATCTCCTAACTCATGTCAGGTTTAAAAGATTTATGCGAGACTGACACACACACACACACACACACACACACACACACACACACACAGAATGTAACCTGACCTCTTGCATAGACTTTAAAAGGAAAGTGACTAGGACTGTTTCTCTGCGCTTCTTTTAGTTCTGGAGCGCTCATTGTTTTTGGAGACCCGGCCAAAGGTTTTCGGCTAAAGTTTTGAGGCAGTGTGTGCAAAAAAGTCGTTTTGCTGCTTCTCTCTGTGTACACTCTAGAAGTCGGTTGGTTTCGAATGGGGGATTCTGGAGCATGCCTGGGACCGGTTTTGGAGGAGTTCATTATTTTTCCAATTTAGTGGAGATTTTCAAGACTTCTTTCCATTGTGCTTGAAAGATCTGCTTTGACTTAAGTGTTATGGGCGTGTGAGCAAAATAACGGGGAAAATACTGTCCAGTCCCAACTGGAAAAACTGGGTTTTTTTTTTTTCCGGCAAAAAAAGTGCCATAGCAATAGCAATATGCTGCTATAATGGGGCACTCCCCACAAAAATAAAAAAAAATTGGGAATAAGGACCTTATTCAGCTTTTTTTTTTTTTTTGCTTAAATCTTGTATCACAAAAGAGATTCCTATTTGACCGATCACATAGATTTATGTAAACTGTTCCCATTTACTGGATTATATTTTATAATAATTAGGAAAAAAACCTATATAGATAGATAGATATCTTCATTGACTGCACATACCACCAGTTCCACCAGTAAAAGCAGAGTGTGAAGGTTTAATTAGCAGTAATAGAACAGTTTTGCTTAAAATACTGCAATGCACACAACACTATGAGTGACATATCAGAGTTCAAACGAGGACAAATTGTTGGTGCGTCTCGCTGGCGCATCTGTGACCGAGACAGCAAGTCTTTGTGATATATCAAGGGCCGCGGTATCCAGGGTAACGTCAGCATACCACCAAGAAGGATGAACCACATCCAACAGGAGTGACTGTGGACGCAAGAGGACGCCGGGTGTTAACCCGCAGCGTATCCAAGCACAGCTCCCCAACTCACTGCAGAATTAAATGTGCACCTTAACTCTCCTGTTTCCACCAAAATCTTGGGCTGTGGACAATGTGAAACAGGTATTGCTCTCTGACGAGTCCACCTTCACTGTCGTTCCCACATCCGGGAGAGTTACGATGTGGAGACACCCCAAAGAATCGTACCACCCAGACTGTTGCAAGCCCAGAGTGAAGCATGGCGGTGGATCAGTGATGGTTTGAGCTGCATCGTCATATCATGGCATTCCCGAGGCCCAATACTTGTGCTAGATGGGCGCGTCACTGCCAAGGACTACCGAGCCATTCTGGAGGACCATCTGCACCCAATTGGTCAAACATTGTATCCTGAAGGCGGTGCCGTGTATCAGGATGATAATGCACCAATACACACAGCCAGACTGGTGACAGAGTGGTTTGATGAACCTGAAAGTGAAGTTGAACATCTCCCATGGCCTGCACAGTCTCCAGATCTAAATATTATTGAGCCAGTTTGGGGTGTTTTTGGAGGAGCGAGTCAGGAAACGTTTTCCTCCACCAGCGTCACATCATGACCTGGACACTATTCTGCAAGAAGAACGGTTCAAAATCCCTCTGATTTCCACAAAAGGAGGCCCTACACCATATCAACGAATTCTTATGGTTTAAAACCAGGCGTTTCAGTTTCATTGTCCAATCCCTGTATATATAAATATATATATATATATATATACATATAATTTTTGCCTCAGGTACAGTATGATCTCTCAGGTGCTATCAGGTGTTTCCAGGTCAGTATGAATGAATAGCGAAACATAAGATTTACTGAGCTAAATGAATAGCTCAGTAAATCTTTTTTTTTTTTTTTTTGCTTTGAGTATTCTGACTTAATTCTCTGTGGTTCTACCTTCCGATACAGAAGGTTGTTGTTGTTGTTCTTGGAATGTATGAGTATTTGACATTGCAGCGTGTTGCTAAGGGATGAGCGGGTCAGGGCTCGACCGAGAGCAGGAAATAACATATGCACTTCAAGTCAGGAGAGACAGTCAAAAAAAAAAAAAAAAAAAAAGAAAAGTTTTTTTTCCTTACAGAAATGTAAACCCATGTAAGCCGTGGCTAGTTTTCATTCTTAGGCTAGGTCTGCGATCAGAATTCTGCTTTAGTGCCAGTCAAATTGCTAGTATGATTGTTTCGCAACATGGCAGATTGTTAACAAATCTGTAACAAAAATAAAACATTTATATTGACTTCATGCACATATCCTCAAATTCAGTACATGTGAAATTCGGTGCTGTGAAACGTACATGCGCTTAACAATGTTAACAATTGTAGCTAGCTACAGCGGTTAACAATGTAACTAGCTACAGTAGCAATACAGAACTGAAGTTACAAGATAGTTTGTCAGGTATAATATGATATAATAAAAACTACACAATAAAAAACTATACATGATATTAGAATTGTAAATTTGCCACATTTTTAAGATAAACGATGGTTAACAATCAATAATTGATTCATCGTCAATAGTTTTATAAATAGTAGGAGACTGCACGTTTCTTTTGTGGTGTAATTTGTATTTAAGCAGTTATGAATTCACAATCCCAATAAATTACTGATGTGAGACAAATTAAAAAAGACTAGATAGTAATAAACAATTAGACTTTTGATCTGCGAGTCCACCCTCATGTGGTGTCAAGTCAAGTCAAGTCGGCTTTTACTGTCATTCCAACCATATACAGTTAGTACACAGTGAAACGAATTTTTTAAAATTTTTTATTTAATCTAAAAGAAGAACTATCAAATTTCTATACAAAAATACACGATAGACAAAGTGCGCGTGCAAATGTGCAATACAAAGAGGTACATGACAGACACAAGAATGTAACACATAACAGTCCTTTTTTTTTGATGAAGCATGAATTGAGGTAGTGGGAAGAGCCGCAGTAAACAGTTTACATTTTGACAAGAGTCTCGTGTGCAAAAAAAATAAATTGCGAGGAGCAGCACAGGTAGGTAGGTATGAGCAGATTGAGATGGATGTACATCAGTGTGATTGTGCATGTGTGTGTTTATCAGTTCAGTCCAGATGTTATTTAGTTCGTCTGAGTGATTTGTGTGTGTGTGTGTGTGTGTTCAAGTTAACCTATGGAGAAATATTATGCAAAACAAAAACATTCAAAACTCTTTATTTTCAAGAGAAGAAAAAAAAGAGAGGAAGGAACTGAAAGAATGAGCGTTTATAGCTGCTGTGACAAGAATGAACTTGTGTCGACAACAATGCATGTAACTATATATATATATATATATAAAATTGACATGTCATTCTGCATTTAAAAATACAATGTGAAAAGAATCGTTTCGAGTATGACAACAGGAACATCGCCTGATCATGACTTCCTGTTGTCGATTGTTTTCCTGAAACACAAGTGTGAAAAACGAAGTGTGTATGCTTGAATTTTTTTAAGAGTAAATTTCCAAACCGTAGGTGTAGAGGATGAAATCTGTACAGCGTGTTAAAGAAATCCCGGGAAATCCTGCGTTGGGGGTTTTTGGGGCACGATGGTGGGTGGCACTGATCTCTTTAATCAGTTCTCACGGATTCCCACAGGACCGAGGGATCAGAGAGAGAGAGGATCAAAGGCGAGACTGTTCCGATGGTGTGAAAGCAGGAAGCATCTTCATTTTCAGATGATCTTATTTTTATCTTCAGCGGCCACCGACGTTCACAATTAAAACATCTGTCTTTTTTAAGAGTCTATAATATGTCATTATTACGGACGAAGCTTCATCATTAACCCTTTATCTTCAGCGGTGAATAATTCACGAGACGAAGCTCACTGTTATACACACACAGACACACACCTGTACATGTCCCTCACACTGACAGGCCAATTACATCTCTACAGCAATTTCAAGAAAGGACATCGCCTCTTCGCTGAACGTGCTT
This sequence comes from Clarias magur, assembly GCA_013621035.1. NCBI lineage: Eukaryota > Metazoa > Chordata > Actinopteri > Siluriformes > Clariidae > Clarias > Clarias magur. The sequence goes on along the minus strand of QNUK01000083.1, from coordinate 2,132,715 downwards.
CACTGGGTTTGAATCAGATTGAAATCCTGGTCTGGGATTCTCCACACACTCACGGACTAAAAACACACCCGCACACACACACACACACACACACACCCACAGTTTCATTGTTCTCCAGCCGCACTGTGCGCTGGCGTGCAGCAGGAACGAATCAGAAGCAATACAATCCAATTCGCACTCCCGCTTTCTACGCCACAGCACCTCCGAGGTGTATTTAATACTCAGTAAGCGTGAAAGAGGAAAAGTAAATCGTGGTGAATTACAGTACAGAAGACATCGAGCACCGTACGGCGATGAGTTTGATCTGTTTCCTGCAAACATTCAGCAACTGGAATTCATGATTCCTGAAAATCGACAGATAACTTGTGACAACCAAGCTGTGAAAGAAAGAGACGGATCTGTCTGTGGGAACTGCACACACCATCATTCACCAACACCACTTGCACGTTACAGGAACTCGGCTGGGAGTTATTTCCACACCCCCGTACGGTCCTGACCTCACGTCAAGATATTTGGAAACACCATTTACTGGATGGTGAATTCCTGGGTGGCCAGCGTTTCAGACCTACCATGGCTTCGGCGAACTGAGAAACTTTCCATCTTTATGGTACCCAAGCATTACAAGTGCATTAGTGGCCTCCGAGTGGCGCAGTGGGTAAAGCGCTCGCCCTATCATCCGGAGATCGCGAGTTCGAATCCCGGGTGGTGCTGTAACCTCTCGCAGCCGGAGATCTAGAGAGAGCTGATTGGCCGAGCTCTCTCAGAGGGGCGGGATGAGAGGTACATAGTGCTCCGACATTAATCACGGCTCTACAGCCAGTCAGGGGCGTCTGTGAGCTCGCGCAGCGGAGGGAGCGGATAGCGCTGTCCTCCGAGTGTGTTACTCCGCCCCCAACGGTGCGCGAGCGAGCAGTTCGAAAAGATGCGGTCGGCTGGCGTCACGTGGTTCGGAGGAAACACGTGATAGTCTTCGGCCCTCCCGGCTGAGTGGTAGTAGTAGCCTTAATGTTGGAGCGCCCCCTAGTGACGGGGAGGAATTGGACACGACTAAATTAGGGAGAAGAATCAGGGAAAAATCTACAAAAAAAAACAAACAAAAAAAATAACAAGTGCATTAGTGTAGAAAATACATAACTGCGTTCTGTTATGCCTCACAATCAAAAGCTCGGGTTTGACTCGAACGTCCCGCTGCAAACGCACCAAGTACACTAGAACATCACAAGCAGGTACAAAACAAAGCAAATTTAATGTTGGGGTACGAATTAAAACAAGCAATCATTATTATCATACATAATAATTATAATTAAATTTTCTTAAATCTACCCGTAACCAAAAATCTATGTACTGTATAACCTGTCAAAAATAATATTGTTTAAGCTTCAGCTCAAGCGTATTAAATGGCTGAGAAAACCCGTCTGAAAACTGTTATACAGATCAGACGATTGCTTGTGTTTACACCGGCCTCCTGTGAATCGTGTCCCAGAGCTCCTAATGCAGGGAACGTTAAGGGCTCATTTATTTAAACATAAAAAAAATAATTTTTTTTATTGCAAAAATTTCTATTTTCTACAAATATGTTTTCTTCTTGACATACTGAAACTAGTTACCAAACAGCTGAGTGCAAAAATCTGCACACCCTTAAGACTAAAGGATTCATAAATATAAGCTGGTTAATAAAACACGAACCCTTTAAATGTACAGTACGGTATAATAAAAATATATTTAATTGTAATTTAATGAGGTTTTAAAATGTCCATTTTAAATGGGTGGGATGATAATCTCAGAATGCTTTAAACAGATTTATTCCTGTTACCGCCACAATCCTCTACAGATGACAGAACAGAATAGAAAAACAGAATGACTTAAAAAATACAACTATGATTTGAAATCAATGATTCGTTCTCTACATATCTGCTTATCTTGTACAGGGTCGGTGTACGGGAAGCTTGGAGCCCATCCCAGGCTGCATGTCTAGACTATGGGAGGAAACCGGAGTACCTGAAGAAAACCCACCACCACGGGGAGCACATACTAGAACCTCCACACACACAGACCCAGTGAATCAAATTCTTGCCCCTGGATGTACGAGGCCACGGTGGTACCCACTATTCCACCACAACCGTTCCATTTGATCCAGGCTTGGGACCAGTGGCTGGGCTTTGGGCATAGGGTTGAAATCGAAGCCGCATGGCAGGCGAGAAACCTACAGTACCACTGAGCCAACTATGCCACATGCCGTCCACAATTTGCAGTAGAATTCTGAACTAATTTTACTGCTAATCTGATCGGACACGTACTTACAGTAGGAGAGTCCTGAACATCCTGGATCCTATGAGATCAGGCACCTGTCTGAAGTCCAGACCTATAAAAACAACCTTCACATCCACACCAAAAACATCTCGAGTGAATGAAGAGTCTTTGCACTCATGTACAGTCCCTATCATCCCTCACTTTACAAATCCCCTACTCCGTGTTGACACGACGTGATGGATGTCTCCGGCTTTATCTTCCAGGCTGCAATCTGCCCGAGAGCCTCCATGGCAACAGATGAACCTCGTCATATTAATTCCAGTTTCATTTAAGCAGCTCGGCTTAACTTGGTTATCGTGTGCTGCTCTGAGGATCTGTGACCGACTCGATATCATCAAGACGCTACTTTACCTGACACAAGAAAAGTCATGGCACGAAAACAGAGCCGTCTTTCTGCCTTTAATCGTCGTGCGATGTGGGCTTCGGGAAACTCTGCACCTGCTCCGAGGTAATTTACAAGTTAATGTTCTATTAAATGAGCGTCTTCAACCCTCTGGCCTGCACCGAAACACACATTAACGCTATCCCTGGCAGTAAGAGACGATCAACATGCTAAATACGAACATAACCTGCGGAAATAAAACACACATGATAGCTTCTCAGGTAATTTAGCAGAATTTTACAACTGGGATTCTATTTAATAGTGCATCTCTAAAAATTGGAATATTATGGAAAAGTAACTTTTCTTTTTTTTAATATAAAGGTTCTCTATACTGATAGATTCTCGATTAATCCCATGTAAAATAATATATTTCAACTTTTTATTTCAGGGCTTATAAGCTCACGACACTCAAACATCAAGTATTTCAAAATATTAGAATACTTCCAGTACAGAAAAAAGATGCTGAAAATTTATGCACACGGTATTTGGTCAGGACACATTTAGCATGAATTATTGCATCAGTGTAGCACAGCATGGAGGTGATCAATCTGTGGCACTGCAGAAGCACTACTGAAGAATTGTTGGGTCTGGTGTTTCTTCGGATCTTCCTCTTTGCATGGATTCTCCATGGATTTTCTTTGGGGTTTAGGTCAGGGGAGTTGGCTGGCCAATCAAGCACAGTAATATCATGCTCAGCTATTCGGTTATTGGTAGGTTTGGTACTGTGGGAAGATGCTATGTCCAGATGGAAAAGGAAATGAGCATCTACACACGTGGACAAAATTGTTGGTACCCTTCGGTCAATGAAAGAAAAACTCACAATGGTCACAGAAATAACTTTAATCTGACAAAGCAGCCCCAGAACATAACAGAGCCTCCTCCATGTTTCACAGTAGGGACAGTGTTCTTTTCTTCATATGCTTCATTTTTCCGTCTGTGAACATAGAGCTGATGTGCCTTGGCAAAAAGTTCCATTTTTGTCTCATCTGTCCATAGGACATTCTCCCAGAAGCTTTGTGGCTTGTCAACATGTAGTTTGGCATATTCCAGTCTGGCTTTTTTCTGATTTGTTTTCAACAATGGTGTCCTCCTTGGTCGTCTCCCATGTAGTCCACTTTGGCTGAAACAACGACGGATGGTGCGATCTGACACTGATGCTCCTTGAGCATGAAGTTCACCTTGGATCTCTTTAGAAGTCTTTCTGGGCTCTTTTGTTACCATTCGGATTGTCCGTCTCTTTGATTTGTCATGAATTTTCCTCCCATGGCCACGTCCAGGGAGGTTGGCTACAGTCCCATGGATCTTAAATTTCTGAATAATATGTGCAACTGTAGTCACAGGAACATCTAGCTGCTTGGAAATGGTCTTCTAGCCTTTAGCTTTAACATGCTTGTCTATAATTTTCTTTCGAATCTCCTGAGACAACTCTTTCCTTCGCTTCCTCTGGTCCATGTTGAGTGTGGTACATACCATGTCACCAAACCACACAGTGACGACCTGGAGCCCTATATATAGGCCCACTGACTGATTACAAGATTGTAGACACCTGTGATGCTAATTAGTGGACACACCTTGAATTAACACGTCCCTTTGGTCACATTATTTTCAGGATTTTCTAGGGGTACCATCATTTTTGTCCAGGCCTGTTCCATGAGTTTATTTTTTTTTTATAATTCCGTTGAAGCATGGTTGAAAAGCAATGTCTGACTTTCATTGGTTAACATTCATAGAATTTTTTAAAATTATTACTTTTTATTGATTTGGTCTTTTTCTTCTTAGCCTAGGTGAGATGCTTCTGGTGTTGTCTCTTGTTCAAGATACTAGGAATGCAACAGATGTAAAACATTATCTGAAGATTTTCTGTGTGGTGCAGTCATGGCTTTTTCAACCCTTCTTTTACCTCCCAGCAAACCTTTCATGAATATGCATCAATACAATCACTTTTAGTGATGACCTTCTGCTGCTTAAGTGTGTTAATTAACGTCAAGTCAGCAGTATCTCCGATGTGTGTACTGAACTACTAAGAGATAAACAGTATTTATACTGTATAAATATTAATTGACTCTTTTTTCGGAGACTGTAGTGATTTCCATGACGTATAACGTCGCCATCATTGAAATTAAACTAAAAAAATGTTTTTTTATGTGTAATGTGCCAGGGCAGTGATGGCACAGGTGCTTATGCCCAATCATTGTTGTTTGCAACTCTATTTTAAATGAAATAAAAGGATGAATGCAACATTTGATACTTGTGAGAAAATAGGCATAAACAATGATAGATTGGGAATAAGGTTGCAAAACAATGATCATTTCCCCCAAGCACCTGGGCCATTATCTCCTAGGCACATTACACAACCTGTGTGCTTTTTGAGAATGTTACGACCTCCAAATGTTACGACGCCCCGGATGCTACAGTAGGAAAAAAAAAAAAAAAAAAAACATCACAGGATAATGGCACTCAATGTGATTTCACTCAATTAACCAGTAGGTTTAAAAGCATCACCGTGGCTGAACCGTTTAAGATATCAAAAATCCCTTTGCAATTTTGCATCCTCAATGTCTTCTGATCTCATTGGTCCTGTTAGGTGTCAATCGTATAAACCCCCTAGGAAGAGTATATCTAAAGCCATTGGTGCATGTTGCAAACAACCCAAAATAACTGATTTCCTGTCGCATGCATAGCGAAAGTTGTTCTCTACTCAGCTCAGTGGTACACATGAAATATGTGTAAGTGTGTATGAGCTATGCAGCAAAATCTCGAGCGACAACCCCGCGCCACGCCCAGGACCTGGCTGCTCAGGCATCCTAATGGCAGCAGATTCCATCCTGTGTGCTGATTTCCACGACTTCAAGCATGTTAAGACCCCACAAAAGCCATGGATACTGGAAAAGCAAATCCTCAGAAGAACTATCAGCACTGTCAGAGCATCAGAGCTCTGATGTCACAGTGCTTGGGCCCCAATTCATCTCATAAAAATAGCATAACCCATTTAGTTTCTATCATCTCTCTATTTCTAACAGTGCATTGCTGTCATATTGCGTTGAGTGAAACTGAAATTCGGTCCGAGTAGTCTATATGATCACTTTGTAGTCCATTTATTTGTTAGTTTATTTATTTGTTCATTCATTCATTTCAAAGTGATGTGAGGGAATGGTCATTTACAGCTTCTACAACATAAGTGAAACTCAGAACTAACCTGATAACCTGAACTTAGAACTTACAAATACAGCTGAAAAATGCTGTGGTATAAGAGGAATAAGACCGCAAGTCATCTGTCATCATCATGCCATCTCATCGATAATTATTTCCCTGTAATAGCATTAAAAAGAGCGGCGGTGGAGTGACAAGCAATACGTTGATATGTCTTTATCATATTTAAATTCATCTGTTAGAAAATATCCAGCTTTCCACAGATCAAACCCCGCACGTGAACCCTTTCTGCCATTCCTCCAAGTCTGACAGAGTCGAGTCGGCCTCATGTCCTTGCTCTGACTCAGGATTAAAGTGCTTCGTGGGCATGTTTGAAGGGATTATAGGGACCAGCAGGATGCCTGAACCACTAACAGATGCTCCTGCATGCTAATGAATGAGATTTGGCATTCACCGACGTAAAGCAATGAGGCGTTTCACGCGCTGCTCATAATTTCCCTGCGTCTGCTTTCACGGTTTAACACACGCTTTTAGAAATGTCACCGCATGTCGCTTCTGAGCGTTGTGTTTCACTGATACTGTAAAAAGAAAAAAGAAAAAAGTACAGTATATATTGTGTTGTTTTTGTGCAACGCTCAAAACAAAAAAGATACAAATGAAAAGAAATGAACATTCTTCAATTATTACAATTAAGAGACTAAGGTCAGATCTTCATCAAAAAAATGTTTTTTAAGTAAACACAAACATTTCTGTTTGGTCATACTTATTTCTGACATGGAAACCTATTTTACAGAAACTAACATGGACCTATTTATTGAAGTTTTAATCAAACATAACTGAATTTATTGCCGCTAAAAATCTTTTTTTTGATTCTACTGCGCGTAGACGTTTGTTGTAACGGTCAGATATAAAGCTGTAACTTTAGGACAGAAGATGTTACATTATCTTTGTCTGAGAAAAGTATAAATAATGGCTGCTATAAAGCAACTGATAACATGTTTCAAGGACAATTAAACATACACTCACCTAAAGGATTATTAGGAACACCTGTTCAATTTCTCATTAATGCAATTATCTAATCAACCAGTCACATGGCAGGTGCTTCAATGCATTTAGGGGTGTGTGTGGTCCTGGTCAAGACAATCTCCTGAACTCCAAACTGAATGTCAGAATGGGAAAGAAACAAGGGTGACTTAAGTGATTTTGGGCGTGGCATGGTTGTTGGTGCCAGACGGGCCGGTCTGAGTATTTCACAATCTGCTCAGTTACTGGGATTTTCACGCACAACCATTTCTAGGGTTTACGAAGAATGGTGTGAAAAGGGAAAAACATCCAGTATGCGGCAGTCCTGTGGGCGAAAACGCCTTGTTGATGCTAGAGGTCAGAGGAGAATGGGCCGACTGATTCAAGCTGATAGAAGAGCAACTTTGACTGAAATAACCACTCGTTACTACCGAGGTCTGCAGCAAAGCATTTGTGAAGCCACAACACGCACAACCTTGAGGCGGATGGGCTACAACAGCAGAAGACCCAACCGGGTACCACACATCTCCACTACAGATAGGAAAAAGAGGCTACAATTAGCACGAGCTCACCAACATTGGACAGTTGAAGACTGGAAAAATGTTGCCTGGTCTGATGAGTCTCGATTTCTGAATTGAGTCAGAATTTGGTGTAAACAGAATGAGAACATGGATCCATCATGCCTTGTTACCACTGTGCAGGCTGCTGGTGGTGGTGGTGGTGTAATGGTGTGGGGGATCTTTTCTTGGCACACTTTAGGCCCCTTAGTGCCAATTGGGCATCGTTTAAATGCCACGGCCTACCTGAGCATTGTTTCTGACCATGTCCATCCCTTTATGACCACCATGTACCATCCTCTGATGGCTACTTCCAGCAGGATAATGCACCATGTCACAAAGCTCGAATCATTTCAAATTGGTTTCTTGAACATGACAATGAGTTCACTGTACTAAAATGGCCCCCACAGTCACCAGATCTCAACCCAATAGAGCATCTTTGGGATGTGGTGGAACGGGAGCTTCGTGCCCTGGATGTGCATCCCACAAATCTCCATCAACTGCAAGATGCAAGATCCTATCAATATGGGCCAACGTTTCTAAAGAATGCTTTCAGCACCTTGTTGAATCAATGCCACGTAGAATTAAGGCAGTTCTGAAGGCGAAAGGGGGTCAAACACTGTATTAGTCTGGTGTTCCTAATAATCCTTTAGGTGAGTGTGACTATAAATGAATATATATAATATATATATAATAAAAACTTGGCAAACTGCTGTGGTGTAAGAGGACTGAAAAGTTCTTTAAAGAAAAAAAAAAACAAAACAATTTCACGGTTACAGTAACAGTTTCATCACACCATCCTGTCATTCATTAGTTTCATATAACAGCACAACATAAAGCAGTGTTTATTCATAGTGAGCTACTGTATAATCTGTATACAGAATTCCAGCGAGACTGAAAATCTGGTGTGTTTAATGGATGTGACAATTCTATTGTTCTCTATGCTCTTCCTCTTTACTGGACAACGAACATCGGGTCTGAATTGTGGCCGAAATGCTGATTTTAATGAAGCATGGAGCAACTTTGCAAACAGAAATTAATCACAAACTTTGGACAGTGATGGATTAGAAATGTCCGGGCTGAAAATCCTCCCGGGGTGTTTTATCTGCAGAATCTCGCTTCAGTCAGTCGGTTGGTTGGCATAAACACGGGAGCAGGGAGAAAAGTGACGGGCGTTGAATGACAATGAAAACAGAAACTCCACTGAAAAGCGAAACCTCAGTAAATGAGACACTTCCAGTAACTGCGCTCAGTGCTGAGGACTCGCAGGGCATAAAGTCTGAGGTGTTTTTCCAACTAGACCCCAAAACACATGAGGGACCTGGACTGGTAAAATCGTCAAAGTGCTGAAGGTACCTGAGAGTTCCACAAAATAAGCACCAAATTGGTGGAAAATACTCAAGGAAATTTGGCATTTACTCAGGTGCTACTTGGAATTACCCTTACTTCTTGACATCTTATGAACTTAACTCCTTAGTTACATACAACGCAGGATGAAAGTTTTTTTTCCTTACTAAGATGTTGGCTGTTGCTGTTATCGGCTCATCTAGCACATAAAACCAAATATTGGTCGTTAACATTGTCTATAAGATTCTAAAGAAGTATATTGACTTCAAGTTTTGTAATCTAGCTACAGTAGTTAAATTATCTATGTCATTTTGGAATATAACTGGTTAAATGGACTAGGTAGTTTTTGTTTTCAAATTTCTTTAGTTAAACTAGCTAGGTAGTTAAGTTTGGTTGGTCTACTATTTGAATTAGCTTGATAGTTTAGTTCAACAATTTCACTAGTTAAATTAACTACGCAGGTAAATTTGGTAATTCAGATAGTTAAATTAGTTATGTAGTTACTTTTGTGTAATTTTACTAGTTAAATTGGCTAGGTAGTTAAGTTTGGTTGGTCTACTATTTGAATTAGCTTGACAGTTTAGTTCAACAATTTCACTAGTTAAATTAACTATGCAGGTAAATTTGGTAATTCAGATAGTTAAATTAGTTATGTAGTTACTTTTGTGTAATTTTACTAGTTAAACTAGCTAGGTAGTTAGGTTCCATCCATCCATCCATCCAGGAATCTCTGTAGTCCAACCTCCGGTCAACATTCACACACTACAGGAAATTTGGGAACGGCAATTAGCCTAATCTGCTTGGACTGCGAGACGAAACCCACCAAGCATGGGGAGAACATTCAAACTTCTCCAGGTCCTGGGTTCGACTCCCATGTCGGGTTTGTGTTTGTGCATGGAGTTGATTGGTGGCTTTTCTCTGGTTTCCTCCTCCGGCTAATACTTATTGTACAAATGGGAATAAATACAGTACAATGGTCACAATTGGCCTCCATGTTCCCTAGTTGGACTACAGAGGTTCCTGGATGGATGGATGGATGGATGGATGGAATATTTATATAGATACTTTTTTAAGGAAGATTTTAAGTACAACAATTTCTGCAGATTTATTAAAAATACAGTTTTCTGTTCCAATCCTTGCCACTGATATTAAAATGTTGATTATGTACAACACATAAGCAATGGTTAAATTTTGTTTAAAATAATCTGTTTGATGCTTACATGACTAACACATTGTAGCTAATGAATTAATCAAAAGTAAAGCGTCCCATAAATATTTTTTTTAGCATTCTAAACATGGTTCAACACAGCAGACTGGCTAACTTAACTGAAGTAGGGGCCGGGAGGTATGTAGTGAACTTCAACACTGCAGCCTGGTGGATTATCCATCTCCAAACACCCACATATTGCTAACTAATTTGTGCTGAAGATTTCTTTTTTGCTGCTTCCTGTGCAGTAGAAACAGACAATAAAACTCACATCTTTACCGCAGAATATAACGTTAATGCCATCTGGCCCTGAACGGTGAGCGCAGAGTGAAAGCAGTGCAGCTGATTATCCTCCGAGCATTGTCGTCATTTGTATTCAAGGCCACTGCAGCTCCTGCACACCAACTCTGAGCAACTTTGTGCTGCAAACACCACTTCCAGTGGATACTGTTATAAACGTGCTTCATTTCAAATCATGGTCCATAAGAGCTAAACGTCTGAACATGCAGCTGCGTTACACAGTACAGTGCATGTTCACTTTCACCCCGACACATCTGGCGTCTGAGACGAGACACTCCCGCGGTGCTCAAGCGGTCGCGGTTATTTTAAAATAACATTACCTGAAGGCGCGTTCACATCGAAGAGAAAATGAGGCCACGTTTCTCCCTGACTGCAGCACAAACGTTAAGATAAGCGAGCAGGTGTCGTGTTTATGAGCCGAAATCAAACACGAGCTGCTTTTATCCCACGCTGCTTATAGAATTTCCCATCCCACAACTGTCACAAGTTATCTGATATACCGCAACAATAGTCAACAAACCTTCTTTTGTTGTCAGTATTGAAGCTATTTTAAAGATATGTTTTCCAAGTTTGAAAGACGATCCTATTACTAGTAGGTAACATCAATCCCAGATTTCCAATTAACGCATTATGGCACCGAAGGTGTGGTCGAGAATAACTGTGGATGGACAGAAGGCAGGTTGTACGAGTAGGACCCGTGTAATGACTCTCACACTTGTTTGATTACCTTGAGCTTAATAATATGTGTCTGTCTTTGCTTCCAGAAAGAGCTGGTAACCAGAGAACTAGAGAAAAGGAAAACGCCAAGGACTGAGTTAAGAGTGTGTGTGTGTGCTTATTAAAAATGCCGAAAAACAGAAAGGAAAGCAGAAAAATAAAAGATCCTGATGACTCACACAGCATACTGTACCTCTGCAGTGAGCACAAAACTGTTGGTGGAGTCAAATCCCCTTTGTCGATCTCATCGACTTGGATCCACCAGATTCAACGCCAAGACCTCCTCTAACTGTTTACAGAGCAGGAAGATCCTGCTTCGAGTGCAGCCTGGAGGTACCTCAGCCCCAGAGTCTCAGTGACCGTCACACCCCACATAATGCTTACAAATATGGGCCCGCCGGACGATACCAAGGCGTTCATCCAGCTTTTTCGAGGGCTGGCGCAAACAACAATGGAACTGGTCAACTGTCAAGTGTGTCTCTGAGACTGATACCCACCAGTTCCCAGTCACGCTGGTCTACAGGCAAGCTGGGCTACCCAAAACGTAAAAGTATGTACAGTAGGGTGCTTGACTGAGCAACATCTTTAGCATTTCAGCTCGCTGACTTACATCCTGTTAACCTTCGCCCAGGAGCTACAAGACCACCGGCAGAGAAGCGTGACATTGAGAAGATCATAGAACCTCATGGTGCTGGAGCAATTCTTGGTGGAGTCGGTCTGGGGCATTGCTTTTTGCGCTAGTGTTTGATCAGGGCACTGCATTCCCATCGCAAACTGTATAAATTATTGGGTAAAAGAATCGATACACATCAGTGTTTACCATCCACAGAGGGAGGGGACTGGTTGAACGATTTAACCAAGCATTTTAAAATACAATAAAAAAAAAAAAAAAAAAGTCCGTACAGTGATGCGTGGAATTGGAGAAAGTGGCTCAAATCGATGTTATGCGCAGTACAAAAGTTTCTTCAAGGATCCGCAGAGTTCGCCACATTAGAATTACCGTCAGGCGCCTTAGACATCATTAGAGAAAATCAGGACGAGGGACCAACAACAAAATTCAATATGTTCAGGACCACAGAGGAGAGCAAAACTCCACACGTTGGGGCAATTAACACATGAGAATCTGTTAAAGGTGCAAGAACAGCAATCCTGGTTGTACAGTGGCGCACTTGGCTATGTAAATTCACACGAGACACACGCCAGCGCATATCGGGTTGTGTTTAAATGGTGGAGATTTTCCTGCAATTCAGTAAAAATGATGATGAGGCTATAAAACTCAAACACAAATTTAGAAATACTACATACTACACGGCCCCTTGTCCTACATTTATATCATTTTTCCCACCGTCGATTAATTCTTATACTTATAAACCGAGCTATGATGCACCAACGCGGCTACCTAAAACTGAGCAAGCTTCAGAGATCGTTGGCAATTACGACTGCTTAAAATTCAGCATGTTTTCAAATAGGTCATTTCCTCTTTTAGGCTGGATCACTGCTTTAGCACACACACACACGCGCGCGCACACACACACACACACACACACACAGACTTCTTCCCACATCTCTAGGGATATCAGCTACAGAGAAGAATGCAATTATGGAGTTCATTAATCATGGACTGCAGGAAGTGAAACTAGCTGAATGTGATAAACACTGCAGGTGAAGATGTAGACCAAAACTGGACTGCTGATCAAAAAAATTAAGAAGTAAATAGCAAAAATCAGTGCATAAATCAGCGACGTTGTACAGTATGCTGTACCGCGTCTTTACATATGTAATCCATCAGGATATATTTGGTATTTATATTACACACATGGCTTTAGTTACTTTGCATTAGGAAACCGATAAATGATTGTTTTTGCTAAAAGCACCTAGATAATTAAGGAGCAGAGGACCTAATGGTGTGCCTGTACATATAGGAAAACAATAATGGGTGGTGTTTTGAAGCGAACTACAAAAAGAAGAAAATCAAGAAATGTCAAGCTGTTTTGTGCTCTATGGTTCCATACAGAGCTTTGAAAAAAAAAGCGATATATTGCTTCAAGTGCTGTTATAAATACACTATGTTCAAAAGTTTGTACTCCCCTTTGAATTCTACATGTTTTGTGTAAAAACATAATAAAAATCATTTGATCGTAGTAGGTCTTAGGATTAATCAAACACAACCTCAGGTGAACAACATACAGTATAACTTTTTTCACCTTGCTATCATTTTTTAAAATAAATAAAAAAAAGACAACAACAACAAAGACTACACAGTACCCCTTCTTCCTACTACCTCTACTAAGTACTGCTTCCACAGGATTTGAGGAGGTAAGTTGCAGCCAGGTGCTGCTAATCATCAGGCCTGGATTAATTGATTATCAGCAGCCCTCGATAAAAGCAAAAATTTTGGCAGTTTGTCTGTTGGTCTGGAGCATGCAGGTGTGTGTTAACCCAGTGCCAAGAAGGAAAGGCATAAGCAACGGTCTTAGAGAAGCAACAGTTGCTGCACATCGATCTGGAAAAAAAACAAACATTTCTAAACAATTTGGTATTCAGGGACAGGCGTTAAAATGGTTTAGATCCTACCTGTCTGATCGATTCCATTTTGTAGATCTGAATGGAGAACAGTCTGGTGTAATGCCAGTGAAATATGGGGTGCCACAAGGGTCGGTTTTAGGACCTCTGCTGTTCTCAATATACATGCTTCCCTTGGGTAACATCATTAGAAGACATGGGATTAGTTTCCATTGTTATGCTGATGATACTCAGTTATACATTTCCACAAAACCAAACGAAACGAAATACCCAAATTGTCTAGACTAATTGAGTGTATTCAAGATATAAAAGATTGGATGACCGATAATTTTCTTTTACCAAATTCAGATAAGACAGAGATATTACTTATTGGCCCAAAAACCAGTACACACCAGCTCTCACAATTCAGCCTGCGTTTAGAAGGATGTACTGTTACCACCAGCTCGACAGTGAAAGACCTGGGTGTGATATTAGACAGTAACTTATCCTTTGAAAATCATATCTCCAACATCACAAAAACAGCCTTTTTCCACCTTAGAAATATTGCCAAGCTTAGGAACATGACTGGACTTTGTGTTAATTTAAATTACCTTCTGTTATATCGAACTTTCATCTGCATAACACACACGATGTTATACAATTTCTGTTATCTGCTATCACCCAGATGAGGATGGGTTCCCTGTTGAGTCTGGTTCCTCTCAAGGTTTCTTCCTATTGCCATCTCAGGGAGCTTTTCCTTGCCACTGTCGCCGTCACCTCGCGGCTCGCTCATCAGGGACAATCTCATTATCTAGTCACATTTTTCTTACACATATATACATTTCCATAAGTCTTCTTTTCATTTTCTTTTCATTTCTGTGAAGCTGCTTTGAGACAATGACCATTGTCAAAAGCGCTATAGAAATAAAATTGAATTGAATTGAATTGAATTCAACGTTCTATAGACAGAAAGATTCTTCGCAAGACGGTTGCCAATCATTGCAAAAAGGTCAGCTTGTGCAAAGCTCGGACTCAACAGGCCTCACTGAGCATGTTAAATGTTAACGTCCATGACGGCACTATTAGAATACGACTGAACAAGTACGGTTTGCCTGGAAGCGTTGCCAGGTTTGTCGAAATTGGGTCAGGCAACGGGACAATAATCTGAAAGCGCACCAGCAAATCTACATCAGAATAGATGAAAGAAATTAAATTACCGTGGTTTCGGAATGGCCTAGTCAATCTCCAGACCTCAACTCAATTGAAATGCTTTGGCGGGACCCCAAAAGTGAATGCAAGATTCCTCACAAAACGATGTGAAAGACTGATAAAGTCACAGGGGAAATTAATACTTCGAGTTATTGCTGGTTATATGCTATGGATTATAGCTTGAGTAGGCCATTTAATTGGACTGTTGTCATCGTCCCACTATACAAGCATGGAATCAGTTTATTGACTGGAATATATCCGAGTCTGTTATGATGGGTGGCGATCTGCCCGTTGCTGCCACCCTGACCAGCATGAAGATGAATGAAAGAAAGGCTAATTCTCTCTTTTTTTTCTTCTTCAGTACTCTGCTAAATAATGGAGAAGGCATTTATCTTCAATTCGTTTCGTTTAGTGAGACATTTTTCAGAAGAACTTTACAGAAGTCGAAAAATACGGTTCCACCAGAGCGCTCGTAAAAACACTATAATTCAAGACTTAACTAGAGGAGATTAATCTTTATGCCTATATCAAGGAGAAGCACTGCAGTCTCACATTCTCTCTCTCTCTCTCGCTCACCCTCATACTCTTTCATTAGAAAACGTGTTATTAAGTCCAGCTTAATCTCAGAATTATTGCTTATTATTATCAATTTTGAAAGAGCAAGTGCTTTCGTCAAATCCTCAATGGAGCTCTTCATTATTGAGTCACTAGCAGTGAGAGAGAGAGAGAGAGAGAAAAGCCCAGCTGTCAATCTTAACCCTTTAAAGCCATGTTTCTACATTTCAAGCTGTTTTTAACATCGCCATTTGGAATTAGTTTTAGTCTTTTGACAAAAACAAGCATTTTTTTCTACTCAACTGGAGACGTCTTTCATACAGTAAATGTTACCATATCGACAGTTACACATTCCATCCTCTTACATTAACATCCGCTTTCCATGTCACCGGTGCTCACGCTGGCTATCTATCAAATCCTTTCTCCTTTAGAAATCAATACCAGGTGGACGTGAGCAGATGGACGGCAGCATACCTCGCTGTCGAGTGAAGCAGCCAGCATGACTTCACATGCTGCGAGGTGATGTTTATGCTAAAAGTGGAGGTATGGAATAGGGAGGAACGTCTGTCTAAAGGATGGCAGGTGAAGGACAAATTACAGTTTTTTTTTTTCCCCCCGAGAAGCAGCAGCAGGAATTTTAAAAGGTATTTTTTAATTCTTTTTCTCTAATACTTTTAAAGGTTGAATGTCTGGAGGAGATTTCTTTTGATTTGTTTTTGTCCTTCTTGTTTTTATTGTTTATTAGGGATCATAGACTATATAAAAACAACTGGAAAAGCCCTCCGTGCCATCAGTCAAAGGTTTTCTGAAGAGTTTTTCTGAAGCTCAACTGTGGGAGCACTGGTTGACGTCATCTGGGCAGGAGCTGACTCCTACACACCTACACACACTGGTTAATCTGCAAATGGACAAATGGACAGAATGATGGGAGCCTGCCTGTTGTTTTCAACACACCTACTTGCACTACGGCAAAAAAAAAAAAGTTTCTAACTCCCATGACCGTTCCTGATTTTAATTTCTTTCTACACTGTAAAACAATGCTGAATATGCAACAATATCCTTGGTACAAAAATCTGAAATAAACCCTGCTCTTGTCTTTCTGTCCATGTTTAGGAACAAAGCTGCTAAAAGTTCAATTCTGTTCAATATGAATTAATAGCTATGTGAGCTACAGAAAAATATTATGCAAAACAAACACTGCAAACAGCTTTGTGTGTTGCTGTCCATTTCTCATTTTATTGATTTCAATCCTTTAAATTGTGTGTGCATGTATATATTTGTGTGTATTTACGCTTATGAATTTTAGTAATCATCATACAAATTAGGAAATGATTAATTAAAACAAAATAAACTACATAAACTACTTAAAAAATATATATCGTAGAACCTCGGATTGCGAGTAACGTGGTTTACGAGTGTTCCGCAAACCGAGCAAAGATTTTTTTATACATTTTTATTTGGAAACCGAGCAAGTATTAGTTTACGAGCGCCGAGTATCACTCTCTCACCTCCTGTTTTGGAATACGAGCCCACTTCCGGAACGAATTATGCTCGTAATCCAAGGTTCCACTGTGTGTGTGTATATATATATATATATATATATATATATATATATATATATATATATATCATGGCTAAAGCTACTGCTAAGTAAACTAGTCAAGTGTGAGCTGGAATACTGTGTGCATTAATTAGACTCTGTTTACCAAGAAAAATTTATGTGTGTGTGTGTGTTTGTAAAATCCAAACTATCAAGTGTGCTATTAAATGGGTTAAAATAGTCCCAGGCATTAATTTCACCATAGTGCAACAAACACACACACACACACACAGTAATATATATGTAAAGCAGGCCATGGCACTCCAGATAGCTTCTTTCTGTGTGTGTGTGTGTGTGTGTGTGTGTGTGTGTGTGTGTGTGTGTGTGAGTGAGAGAGAGGGAGACGAGTCCTTGTGGAAAGCTTCTCTCTGCAGAGCTAATGGTCTCATCATCAGTAAAGTGCTCAGACTGTTAACGCTGCTCTTGTCTTTTTGTTCCCTTTGTGCTGCACATCACCTGTTCCCGCCTCTTCCCCCTGCCGCCCTTCAGGACTCCCTCATACTCCTCGTCCTCTTCCCTGCTGAGATTTTCTCAGCTTTGATGGTGTTTTTCTGTCCTCGCTCCTCTCCTCTTCACACCTCGGTCTCGGTCTCTATTACACTCTCTCAAAGCAGAGATCTGACAGCACTGTCCTCAGGTGCCGTGTCTCCTTTTAGCTCCGGTGACATTCAATCGAACTCTCGCTCTCTCTCCCTGTATCTCTCACTCTCGCTCTGTCTCTCCCCATCTCGTCTCTGTATTTCCCTTAATGTATCGCTCTCTCTCTCTGTATGGCGTATGACTGTAAGGCGTTGGTCTACTGATCTGAAGGTCCCAGTTTCAAACCCCAGAAACCACCAAGTTGCCACAGTCGGGCTCTTGAACAAGGCCCTTAACCCTCAACTGCTCAGGTGTACAGGATCATGAGATAAAATGTAAGTCGCTCTGGATGAGGACATCTGCCAAACGCCGTCAATGTAAAATGCAGACTTTCCACCGGAGTAATGTACATAAGTTGAACAAAAATAAACAATGGTACAAAGTCACATGTTTATGTTAAGCTCGTTAAATAAAATGAAGTATGTTTACAAATAAAATGTATTATTATTTAGTAATGTTGACAATATTGAGGTGTAAAAGAAACTAAAAAGGACAATTTTTTTTTTGCTTTTGTATCTTTCTTTAACTCCCTCTATCCTTCTTTCTTTCCTCCAGTAATGCGAAAAAGTATTTACCACTTCCTGATTTTTTTTCTTTTTCTTTCGAGTTACGAATTTCTTCAGATACAAACGGACCACGGATCTGCTATCTACTCTAAAAGGTCTACTATGTATTGTACAAAAACGTGCAGTGCACCAGATACCAATATTTACAATTATATACAATATTTTCAGTGTGTAAGTGAATGTATAAAATGTACAACGTCCTGTATGTTCTATGTATATTTGTCTTAAAGATGTACTGTATGAGACTCACTTCGTCGGACTTACAAATCCAACTTAAAAAAACATGCTCCCGAAACGGAACTCAAAAGCTACCTGGCCCTAAATGAAAAAGTAATTGCCCCCTAAACCGAATAACTGCATAAAAACTGCAACAAAGTGTTTGCGATAACTGGCAATGAATCTTTCATCTCTCTCTCTTTGTTCAGGCGACAACTGCCTACTGGTATACGTAAGTAAAAGGTAAAACACTTTCTCACTCCACCCTGCTGTTGAAATCCATTTTTAAATTATTATAAAAAATTACACCGTTCAAGCAGCTTGGACAGCAACATGTCCAATTTATAGCAGTCTGCGTTTGTCTCTGAGACCGTTAGCGGTTGTTGTCAGTTAGCGTTAGCAGGTATAGCCGGAAGCGCAGAAGGATCGATAATAATGACAATACTAAAAAGTCAGTCCTAAAGGCTGTCTGCTCCAAGCTAAAACTGTCAATCAGCAAGAAATGGAGAGTATAAAACATATACTATGATTTATGATCATATACATATGAGTGGAGAGAACGAGTTGATGTTTGATCTCAATCCGTACCGTCTAACCTCCACAGCTAATTCACACAGAAACACTTTATGCAAATTAGTGTGATTTTATTTTCCCAATGCATATCCAAGTACGGAGGCTCAGGCTCACACGTGCACCGTATACTCTATGTGTGACTCAACTCTCCGCTGTGCGGGCATTGTCTTCCTCTTCTTCTTCTTCTTCTTCTTCTTCTTTTCCCTCTTTCACAGCAGCGTCTCAGAAGCCTAGCGAGAGATAGACTGTAATTGATGCAATTTTGGGCTCAGGCAATTTTCTCTTGCGCTCAACGCATGATGGCAGAAAGAAAAAAAAGAAAAAGTAATGCCCTTTTCTGGCGCTTGTGCTGACGGCAAAAAGACGAGAAGAAGCAGGACGAAAGCTCGCACACCCGGGAGAGGCGAGCGAGTGCTGCGGCGTGCTAATGCTTTCCTGAGCCGAGTGTTCACTCGTTCACACGCTACGAAATCAGATTAGCTAATCAGATTAGCAGTTTGATTGATCGGAAAGAATGGGGTGGGGGTGGGGGTGGGGGTAATGCCTTTTCTATTACAGCGGCTCTGACACTCGTGCTGCTGCACATCACATGCTAGATGTAACACAGAACGTTATCGTTTCTATGGCAACAGCAACATCTATATGAGGTGATGCTGGCTTAACATTTATGGAAGGAGTCTCCAGTGTCTGGGGTGAAGCCACAACTGGACAACCGGGCCGTGTTGTTTCTTTCCAGTTCGCAATATATAGCTTTTTTTAAATTTAATGTAACATTAAAAGGATATAAAAAAAATATATGATGCGTCATATATTTTATAATATAAAAAATTTCTAAGTAAAAAAAAAAATCAAATGATTGGCATTTGCCCTGGTGCTGTTAGAGGAAAATAATCAACTTTATCTCACCAGCATTTTTTTTCCACAATTTTCTTCCCTGTAACAGCACACCAGGTTAATTTCGAAATAATAATAATAATAATAAAAAAGAAAGTAAACTAAAAACATATTCATCTAAATTTAAATGAATAAGTTTGGTTTTAAGTGATCAGAGAATTTCTGAAGCTCTGGGAAATAAATAATTTCAATTAATATTCTGTTTGAGGATGAAAAAAAAAAATCTGAATTTCACTATAATTAAAATGGACTAGCGTGATGAGTCAGCAATATTTATTCCAGCCCACAACCCCCATCCTTAACAGACAGACAGGAGTTAATGCACCGTGCGCGGAGACAGTGTCCCCCGGAGTGAAGTCCACACACACACACATACGCACACACACATGCACACACACACGCACACATCACAAATAACAAAGCTAAGTCAGAGACAGCATTGCTAACGACGCTCACTGTTTTAGTGTTCAGTAATCTCCTCACATACACGCACACACGCGCACACACACACACTTAGAGTCGTACACACTTAGCGCAAAGTAGTGAGTCCTGCTTAGTTTTATATTTTATGAGTGAGGCTTCTGAGTGTATGCAAGCACTAAAAAGGAGAGAGAGAGAGAGAGAGAGAGAGAGAGAGAGATACAAAGACAGAAATAGGGAGAAACAGAGAGTATGAGTTAAAGAGATAGAAAGAGGGAGAGACAGAGAAAGAAGGAGATGAAGAGAGACAGTAAGAGAAAGAGTGCGACAGATAGAGTGATAGAAAGAGCAAGAGAGAGAGAGAGAGAGGAAAAGAAAGAGAGATATCTATAGAAAGAAGAAAGAGAGAGAGAGAGACAGATAGACATACAAGGAGACAGACAGAAATAGAGGCAGATAGAAAGAGAGACACTAAGACAGAGAAAGTTTAGAAAGACAGAATTACCCGGTTAAAACGGTGGATTGAACCCATTCCTCCGGCCTCAGCCCTGGTCTTTCGCTCCGCCACAGAATAAAGCCGTCATCTTGTTCACTGAGGAGAGAATCTGTTGCCCACGCAGAACCAAGAGCTAAGCAAAACCGTGGACCGGTTCACTGATGTGTTCTCCACCAAGCTGGGGCTAAACTCACCTTGTGCTCAAGCCTGATGGGTCGATTAGGCTTCGTAAAGACGTCCGACGGCTCAACACTATATCTGCCTTCAACGCGTACCTGCTTCCGTTTCTACTGTAGATGATCTCGTGGACCGGTTTGGGAAAGGCTTAGTTCATCTCCACTCTCAACCTGACGAAAGGTTACTGGCAGGTGGCCCTTACGCCGGAGGCCAAGGCCGCCTTTATGTCGGAGCACGGTCATTGGCAATATCAGGTCCTCCCTTTTGGTCTCCATGGCGCCCCAGCTGCATTCCAGCGGCTAATGGACATCATCCTCAAATCCCATCGCGGCATTCCCGGACACACCATGTTGTGATTCACTCTTGTTGCTGGAAGGATCATCTTCACCACCTCCAACAGATCTTGGGTGAAGTGCGGAAAGTGGGTCTCAGTGCCAAACCCTGGAAGTGCCATCTAGAGCTGACCGAGGCACAGGACCTGGGGTATCAGATTGGATGTGAAAAACCTGTTACTTTTTGGATCTGCCGAACTATCACTGCCATTTCTTTGTGCATTTCTTCTCCTTTGTGGCAGCACCCCCTTTCCGATCTCCTGCGGAAAGTACTACCGGAGAAGGTGTGCTGGAGAGCCAAAGAAGAACAGGCATTCGACACCCTCATCCGTTCCCCCATACTCTTCAGCATCAGGTGCGCCAACAGCGGTCTCACCTGGGCTGGAAGTGGTCATTTTGATCATCACATGGCATCCACACGGCCTTTTAACAGGCTCCTGTGCCTGTAGTTTATCTCTAAGCTGTAACTTGCACACATCCCCTGTGCCCTCAGACTCGAGTGGTTCTGAGTCCCGTTCCCCCAGGAGAAAGCTGCCTGCTGTCCGCCCACGCTCCCTCACTGCTGCGTCTAGTTACACAGCGCCCCCTGCTCAGTGCTGTTGGTCTCACCTGTTCTGCACGCGCCTGCTTTGCCTCTGCTGACACCACACCTGTTGAGGATCGACCCAAACAACCGTGCCCTTCAACGAGATGGCTGAAAGGCCTGCGCTTTCACTGCACGTAGCGTACTTCACTGCTAAACAAAAGCTTTTTATTAAACCTGATGTTGAGACGTTGACACCTGCTTCCCGTGTGTTCTGTCGATGTGCCAATATTCAGCATGGCTCCTCCTCCTGCTTAACATCAAAGCGCGTACCAGAACATCAGTACCACAGCTGGTTGTCGTTGGTCTTTCAGGCTGCTCCTGGCAAGGGGTCGCCACAGCGGACCGTCCAAAGCTTGGCACAGGTTTGACGCGGGCTTGGGACCGACCGGCACTGCATCCAGTCAGTTTCACAGATGCTGGTTTTCAAGAATACTCATCCTTGCCCTTCAGTGGTGACAAACTGCCATTTTTTTTTATTTTTATTTTTTTATAATTCAGATGTTTTACAATAAGTAATAAGAATATTCTATTTGTGTGTTGGTTTTCCTTTGCATAGCTAATGTTGCGACTTCAGCAATAGCAAAGCAACACTGTTATTGTGACGCTGTTGTTGTTGTTGAGGGGTTGCAATGATATTAAGGGATCCCAGAGCAGAAAAAAAAAAATTGAAAGCAGACAATTTCCTGCACAATAAGGATCCGGGATGTGCTTTTACAGGAATAATGCTGCCTCTGCTTCATCGTCCACACTGTCCTTGATTGTTTCTCTGTAAAAGCACAACACTGAGGGATTTATAGTACAGTACAATTATTTAACGAAGGTGTCAAACACGTCACAAAGCAGGTTTTTAAACGTTCTTTATAATTAGCCTTCCCAGGGTTCGCTGGAATAATTTCCGGTTATGGACTGGCTGTTATAATGAAAACTTTAAAAAAAAAAAAAAATAATGTTTTACTACGGACAAACATCGTTAGCAATGTTTCATAAAATGACATTTTAATAAGATCCATGATAAGCCATCTCCTGTCACAAGGACTCTCTTTACTGCAGAGAAGGAAATGCATCTTGAGCGGGGAACAATTTTCCCAACAAATGAAGCAATAAAACTTGATAATATTGCACCCCGCTACATATTCTCCCGTGGCTCAGCCGCTGAAAAGAATAAACGTGGCTCATTATGGTAGCGCCATTTATCAAAGAGGACTGGGCTTTAAGATTTGCTATAAAAAAAAAGAAAGAAAAATGAAAAAAATCCCAGAGTTAATTAAGGTGACTTCCCTTTGGTATTCTTTCACAAGCCGCGTGCTTTGTGCTTATTCTAATTTCCGGGTTCTGTTAGAGAGGAACTGTGCCGGCGCTGATCGAGGAAGTGTTAAGTACCCTATTTAACCTGGAGCATGAAGGTGTCTTAACCATGACTCCCTTTGCTAAGTTAATTAAGTGCCAGCGTAGCGGGCGAGACCCCCCTCGAGGGCTTTGAGGCTGAAAATAATTCACTAACACTGCGAGACTTCTTTCAAACTCTTAAACAATTGTGCAATGTATTAACAATGATAAAATCCCGAAATATTCATCTGCGCTGCCGGAAAAAGCCATGTGACGGCGTGTTTTTAGCTCAGGACTGGAGCCAGGATTAAAAATACATAGAACCCCCATTTCTGGCACGGACTAAATTCTGCACACAGCCCTATTTTTATTTCACTGTTTAGGGTTGCATAAGGACTACTGGGCTTTGTGCAGTCAGTACGGTGGGCTG